>JAOBAY020040202.1:0-13940 GCA_025331085.2 Zoanthus sociatus
CCCTGGGTCTACAGGTTTTTATATTTCTTCAGAAACTGAGAAATAACTAATCTATATTGTCGAAGATGTAGAAAAAACATATATCACAATCCTCCCCACTCGGGTATTTTTGTTGCAAAATTACAGACCGACCGTTTAAACATGTTTTAAAATCCCAACCTCGTTTCCAGTTTTTTTTTCCTAGAGTTGGGGTTGGAGCGGGAAATCGTGAACCCCGGTTGGGCCCCAAGCCCCACTCTAGGGAAAAGACCCTAGGAACAAGGTTGATAAAATCCTAGAAATTTTTGCATGTAATAGTTTTAGGCTTGATTTCTTAAAACATGTTTCAAAATTCTACAATTAATTTTTGAGTTCCATAAAATTGTTGTAGCCTTAATTTAAACGATACTCTATGATGTTTATTGTATGTTTGCATGGCTTAAGCAGCTAGGTTGCATGGAACGCTAGTTGTATGCAAAAGCTGTGCCGTAAAGAGTGCTCTCTCTTTTCGAAGTTAGGTTTCTAATCAACCCTTTTCAAATTGGAGTGCTCATTAGTAATGCATTGCAAGCTCACGTTAAGATTACATCATTAACACATCACAGCTTTTTCACGTAAAGTTGTTTTTTGCTTAACCAAACATGAGCAATTAGGTGAAATATACAAGACCTCCATGATTAGGCAAAAATTGAGAAAATACGGCTTTAATGAATTCTTTATAAACATTAATCGGTCACTAAAGCACTGTGTTAAGATCGCAAACGGTTATGGCTTGAAAATCGTTTCGATTGCTTTTTAAAATAATTCTGAGTGGTAATCGCAAAGTTGTATAATTATACAGTAAGTTATCTGATTTTATCTCTATAATGTTAAAAACGATTACGTTTCGCATTTCTTTTTAGCAAATTCAACTGCTGATAAAATTATATATTCATGCGGAGAAACGTGACGTATCATCTTACCTAATGTAGTGAAACATAAAAGAGAACAACAACTTTAATTTAAAAACTTTGAATGCTATTTGTATGGGACCTATTATCATCCGACATTGAACAAAGCTCTATCGAGAAACCACTCAAAAGTCGCTTCATGCCCATGGACATGGTACTCCTTAATTCTTTTTTTTAAAAAATAAATCTCTAAAATATATTCTTGTTTTAAGAAAAATTGTGATTCATGTTTTAAAAAACGTTTTGTTTTTCATAAAGTTAAAATTTCAATTCACAATTACAAAATAGCCAATTAGAAGAATAAACTTCAAAAGTGCCAGTTTTTAAATTTGCATTTCTCTTGGTGTCCAAGTGTTGTTTGCCCTAAAAATTATTTAACAGCCATTCAATTCTTACACTTAATTATTTGCGGATTATTCAGTTTATATTTAATCCGTTTTCACGAATTTATTTCAAAATTACAACTGTCGTCATTTACAAGTTTTAAAATAGAATTCGATAGCGGTAAATGAAATGTAAGTATAATGGTTATAAGACAATTCGTTGCTATGACGATGTCAATGTCTTGTCAGTTGGCCTAATCACTATTATGGTCTACCTCGTCCCAAGGGACAGCAATTTGATGCTCGTCACATTTCTTATGCAAAGATCATCACTGAACTGAAAAGAGATTTGTTGTCGAAGGGAGGTTTTTGTAGCCTGTGTTTATATCATTCGCTGTGCATGAGTCGTGGTGTGTGGCTCAGAAATGGAGATAGAGTCAGAGACAGGCCGTAGATTGGTGTGTACTTGTAGAAATAGTTTTCTAATAGTCAGTTTAAAATCTCTTTGCCGGTACCGTTCAATTTGTAGCGTGTTCAAACGCGAAACTGCTCTATCGTTGTGTCACTCCAAGTGCAGTTTGAGCGGGTTTCTTACTTACATATTTCCTGTTTAACTTTGTTCCTTTTGATTGTGCTACCTCAGAGGTGTCAACAGCGAAGAAATTATGTGGATGACGGAGACGATGTTGTAGAGGGGAAACGTACATTCAGTGTTCAAGAAAAGCTAGAAAGTCCTAAATTTGAGAAAGCAAATTTTGTGAAGTCAATGCATGGTTCTGGTGCGTTGTGTATCATTTCTTTAGTTTGCTCAATAAAACCTCCAGCATAATGAAGCTTGTGCTGACTAAGTTGTTTATATTAATTGTAGAATTCACCTTAAAGTACATTCAAGAAAATGGCTTTTCGTTCCCGATTAGATTTAAATCTACCGAAGGACTTGGTCTGCGGTATGTATGAAAATACTCGACCTGCAATTTTACTTTCATTAAATGAGTTTGTCTAACTTTCTTCAATTGAGTCTGTAGAATTAATCACTATACGTGAAAGCTCTGTAAAACTCATTACAACTTTTTCTCTGTGAACATAGGATGCCTTCCCAGGATTTTACAGTGAATGATGTAAAAAATTTTGTAGGTAAGCGTACAAATCACACAATATTTTCATCTGCGGCTTGGCTCTGCTCGTTTTTAAATTTGGCTCGAAATTCTTCCACCAAATTGGCGTTACACAAACACGGGAATAATTTGTGTTCGCATTTATGTGTGTATCGACTTTAGGAGCCCGTCGAATAGTGGATGTGTTTGAAGTCAACACACAACAAGCGTCTGAAATGACAATGCAACATTGGGTGAAATACTTCACTGCAGAGGAGAGAACCGAGATTCTGAATGTGATAAGCCTTGAATTCAGCCATACAAGACTGGAAGAGTTGGTGGAAAGTCCTTATGTGGTGAGCGCTTATCCCAGTAGTTAACTTTATATCTGCTTTTATAACCTTTTAGAGAGGCCTTATAGGTTTCTGATAATTTCAATCGAACATTTCAGGTGTTTTTTCCAAGCAACATGCTGGCATTCCATGTGGTGTCGGTTTTGTTGTATCTAAAACTTGTATATGGCACACTTTCATTTTGAATTGACTTTGTAAGACCAGTATCGGTTTCGAAATGTGCCTTTATCTCATAAGGTAGACGCAGTTTAAAAAATAAACTTATTTTTCAGCTGACAACGTGTTTAATTTTTTGTGTTGGGTTAACGATGGCATTTTGCTGGCAACATCGCTTTCATTGTTATTCATATTGAAAAAAAAAACTGGCGGTGGAAAAAGCACAATTTCTCTGGCAAATAAGTCGCTCAGTTTCACTTTCGAATTACAAAAACTTGTTTTTTAAGTAATTTTTACCCCTTTTCTTTAATCAAAAATTAATTTTGCCGGCATAATCCGTAAAAAAGGGGTAGTACCCCTTGAATTTGCGTTCGGTACACCCCTTCCGAATTTTTTTAACTCCACGAAAAGGCACGTACAATTGTCGAACACCTAATAAATTTAGGGATTTTGGGTAAAACTTGGTGGGGTTCGAAAGGGTTTTAATTTTTTTTCATCAAGGTTTGTTTGTAGAAAAACCATTTCGACCAAATCTGTTGATTTTTGTCGCTTTTGAGCTTTATGTTTTGGCATTTTCAGAATCTCCTATCTTTTGTCTTGGGCTTCTGCGGTTCACCTTTGAGAAGTTGGTTTCCTTTTATTCCTATCTCATTTTTGTTTTAAGAAAACATGCTTTTGACTAATAGAATTAAAGTTTCATCAGTTTTTCACGCTCACCAGAATGTCTATAGTGAAAATTTCATGTTTTGTTAGGTGATTTAAAGTGATATTCGTTTTTCACATTCCAAATTTAGATCTTTAAGTCGACTGCATACATATTCATAATTAGCTTCTACATATACCGTTTTGTGTTTGCGCAAGATCTTTGGCCCTGTTTATGTTTCATTGCTGTATTTTGTAACTGTATCAAACAATAACGTTTGTTTCAGCTTTTGATTTAGAACTTTGGACTAAATAAAGACAAATCTGGCAACTGACGGGAAAAACTACTGCATTCATATTTCGCCATCTCTTGTAAACATGGCGGCACCCGCTATTGACCAGAGGCAAGCAGAATACCAGACAACTTTCAACAAATTTTGGCAAACTTAAAGCGAAACTTGTGCATTTCTATAAAACTGATGGATTAATGTATTAAACAGTTGAACAAAAGTTAGTGGATTTTTAGACAAGTCATGAAATGAGTGACGAAATCTCGTGTTTAATATTACGTTGTATGATATATTATTATCAATATAAACGCCTGCATATCTTAGTTTCTGGATACTTGAGTGATTTAGTTATCAACGAATGGATTTTTCTGAAAACATTTCAAATAAGTTTTTTTTTATCTACTCTTATTTTTGTGGGCCTTATAAAGGTTTAATCCCCGGACAGTTTCTTACATTAATACAAGCACACCGATAAAATTTTGTTTTAATTTCGCTTGTGGCTACAGTTTCAACTCATCGTCGTCGTGAGTTTGGGTTAACTTTCAGGAACCAAATTCAGCATCATCTGATCAATCTTCAGTTCTATTGTTTTATTCATCCATGTTTGAAAATGTTTAACGAACTAATTCTATCCATCTTTGATTCATTTATGCCATAGGCAAAGGCGCATAATAACATGCAGATCTTACGACTGAAAGAATACGAAATATTTCGTAATACCTTTCGATAACTAAACCAAATCGCTTCTTACTATGACTCTGTTTCATCACTGTGAACTTGATTAGTGTTCAAAGTTCGTTGACTTTAGTAACACATTAAATACCGCATAATGTTTTAACATATTAGAAAATGCTCTGAAAATATACATCTTTGTAAAGAAACACTCCTGAGCCAGATAATTTAAGAACTCGACTGAGGGATAGTAAAGTTTGCCATTGCGGTGATTTACAACTTTCCGTTCATTTGGCTAATGTGAACAAGCTAAAATAACATTCAAAGTACGTTTAATTTGAAAAACTACTACCAAGATTACACTTTTCCCACATTTAGGTATCAATTCTTTTGTTTGTTTCTACTTGAAGTTAGAGGCAATATAGAATTTGCGTTTAGCTCTTAAAATACCAAAGCTAAGATATTTTGTCCCGCAGATACGAGGAAATTCGAAACTTGGGATAATCAAAAATGGGCGTTAGCCTCATACTAACGATAAAATTGACTGGAACGGTTTTTTAGTCAACTGATTCAAAACTTTTTCTTTTCGTTTTCTTTTCAATTTATATCAACAGTTGTATGGAAGCTTATAACACGCAATAACTAAGTAGCAAGTCCTTCAACTTATTAATTATTTTAACAAATATGTTTGGAAATTAAAGCTTGCTCAACGAAAATAATGTTCGCTTTAAAACGCTGTTTTTAAACAATATATATTTAGTTAAAGATAGTGGTTGTAGTTATAAAAAGAATTAAGGTTAATAAAAATTTTGGTGCTGTTCATTATAATTATAGCGATAAATTTTCACTCGAGGGAAATAAAAAAGATCCCTGAAAACGACATGCTTTAGCAACTGTGAACAAACTTGTGTAAAAACAGAATTGACCGTTACATTTAGAAGACATATAATTTCGCTCACTTCGTTGAAAATGGAAAAAAACATATATTTTTTTAACGTTTTGCGAATGAAGGAAGAACGTTTTTTTTTTAAAGAAGGGTATATTAATCTTTTTCATGACAAGAAACGAATTCCCAAGGTGCCAGATGCATTTTGGGATTGACTAAGAAGGTTGTTGCTTGTGTTGTCGGTTGTACTTCTTTAATGCTTTTGGTATAAATTTTTTTAATACTATCATTAGAATCAGATAAAGATAAAAATTCAGCAATTTTATCAACTGTTGTTTTAAAAGAAGGATATATTCGAAGTCCAGTTAATCTTTCATGACAAGAAACGAATCCCCAGATGCATTTTGGGATTGACTTTGCTCATATTGTCGGTTGTATGGGGATTCGTTTCTTTAAAGCTTGTGGTATAAATTTTTTTAATAATATCATTAGAATCAAATAAAAATTCAACATTTTATCTACAGTAACAATTCAGCCTAGATCCAAAACTTACTTTGACACGAACCAAACCTGTCAAATGATTTAGTGTTTTTGAAGTATTCATTTTTCTTATGGAAAAGAGTAGATAGATATGAGTTTAGATGATCAAATCCGTCATTTCATTTTTTATGCGTTTGTTTATAATTTCTCGTTTTGAGCAGGCTTTAAATAAACACCTGCAATTTAAAATTGGATCATTTCTATTGTCCATTCCTATGGCAATATTTATAGAATGAAAATCCACAGTTTTAAAATTTCAAATGGTCATCAGTAAAAATAAAAAAAATGATTACTGCGTTTTTGTGTTCGAAGTCTCCTCGAATATGACAAATTTGATATTTTTCTTCTCATTACGTTGCATGGTAGACAATTCTTTTTGCAGTCAATCTTGGTTTAATGATGGCATTTTGTTTATTATATGAATTTTAAATAAAAAACTTATTATTTACTTGGAGCAACGGGTAGAAATCTTAACTTTATGACGTTCACATTTTCTACCAAAGAAAAGTTTGAGATTGTTGATCGCAAATTTTAACTGCTTTGCGTTCGTATTTACATCTTTTATACGAACCAATATTAATTTAGTAACAAACCATCTGTAGGAACAACTTGAATATAATTTTCTGAAGTGTTTATTGATTTGATAAACAAATAATTTAAAAGTTAGCTTGAGCTCAAAAATAAATTAAAAATACTACGATACAATCAGAACCAGAACTCTGGTTTAGAAATGGTAGTTGTTTAATGTACCGTAATATTCTGTCACCACCTGAAATACAAATCAAAGATGAAAGTCGTAAAGCTCTGTCTTTAGTTCTTCAATTCATACTTAAAACATTTGCTTTAGCTTTAAATTTTAATCATGTTATGTTTAAATTCCGTGACAGCTCTATTTTAAAAAAGTTGATTTGGAGTTGATAGATACACTTTAGTACGATATGCACCCCTTGGCATTGGAAGCAGTAAAATTGTTTCATGCGGTAGACTTTTATTGTTGATAGAATTGTTTTGAAACTCTAGCTATTTGTTCTTCATGTTCTTACAAGTTTTTCTCTCGCTTGTTCTCCAAAGGTTCGACAGATTGACTGGGTTGATGTTGCTTGGCCTTCGCGCCTCATTGATGAGCAGAGAGACTCGACAAACAACATGGCCGACATGAAGTACCCAAAGGTCAAAAAGTAAGTGGACAAAATTAGAAATATGTACACGTATTTCCGCGAGTTGGTGGACTTAAATTGTATTAGTAATAAGTTTAGATTTTAATTAACTTTCGGATAAAATAAATGTTTGTATAAATAGTAATTTTGTGCTTTAAATTTTACGTCTAAAAGGTAGGTTTAAATTCTATGTTGAATGAATTTTGATGTTTCTCGCGTTGTGTAGTCCATTGTGGTTTTATTTACTGTCGTCATTATTTTCATCATTTTTGTTTGTAAGTTATAGAAAATTAACAGAATACGTAGAAAGAAATTGGAATAAAAGACAAATTAAAACAATAACTTTGTTGTTGATCAAAGCAAACCTATACTCAATTTTAAAATTGCAAATGGTTTTACTAGTGTTATACTATTTATATTAGCATGCAATTAAATTAATCGATGTGCTAGCGGTGGAAAGTCAAATCCCACCAAACAGAAAGCGGTTTCTAATTTCATTGTAGGTTTTCGTTGATAAAATTAACTTCATGGAAAGAATTTGTAGCGATTATAACATAGGTTGCAAAGGAAAGAAAACTTGCTTTGTTCAATTCTGAAAAGCTAACAGTAACAGAGGATGTTCTTGCGTTTCGCATTTATTAGTTTGACTAGTGTAAGCCAATTCTGAGAGTAAACTCTTTCAATTTAACTGCTATTGTACAATTTAATTTTAGTTTTGTTTAGATATTCATAAACCTCCGCTTTTGAATGCAGAATTTTACAAAATGCTTATGCATTTTAAAAGGATCTAGGAGTATTTACGAATTTATTTTATTCAGAGTGTAAAACACGATATGTTGTATTTGTTTTTAAATTGTTTTGATCCAGATGTTAGTTTAAAAGAATTAAGATATCTCAATAGAAAAACCATAATATTTTAAAAAAGGAGTCCAGATTAAAATGATTATAATAGGACGGAACAATAATAAAACGAACAACAATCGACTGTGGTTTTATCCCAGTTGGCTGACCTTGGCTAAAAAAAGTTCTTGTCTAAATTGAATATTCAGTTTAAATTAGCGAAACGTTTCCTGTTGATATTCACAAGACTTTTCGTAATAGTTTGAATCTAGTTGCGGTGTGGTATATGCCTTGGCAAACTTGATTAAAAACAGTTAAGGCGAATGTACTTCTAGTTATCAACAGATTTTTAAAGAACAACCGAAACATGTTTCACTGACATATTTCAATCTTGTAAAATTGAGGCAAATCGGTACTTTAGTTTGGTGGGTTTAGAAAAACTCAAATTGCAAGCCTATTTTTTTTCTTATATTTACAGTTAACCTTTCATTTAATGCGGTGATTAAAGCTGTTCGCACTATTAATTATCGGTGCATTCGTTTTATTATAAGTGTTTACAATTAGCCATTTTGTGATGTGAATTTGAAGAGTTTCTCCCTTTATTAAGTTTAGTTTAATAATAATTATTAGAAAGAACGGCTGCTGAAAGTTTGATCATGCAAATTTATAAGAGACTGGAATATTAGTTTCATCACTAGAACTAAAAGATTACTTGCAACTCACATTCCCTTCAGCCCAGTATGATAGTAAACAGTAAATTTTATTAATTTCACTAGTGTATAACAAGAAAGTTGACAGCTATTTTAGAAACATGTCGGTTTTTATATTTACATATCAAAATGCTAATAATGGGTTAAAAAATTACTAACGGTATAAAGTTTTAGATGAAAGTTTTCACACAATAATATATTTTTTACACCTGAAGATGACGTTAGTCGTTAGTCGAAAACGTTTGTGTGAAAACTTTTATTTAAAATTTTATACAATTGGTAAATTTTTATGTCGAATTTTACAATCTGTTTTTCAGTCTTTTCCCTTTAAGAAATATTTAATTAACCTCAGAGATTTGTGTAATAAGATTATAAGCAGTTCTCCAATTAATCTCCTTAGATGGTTTGTATCTTTACGGTTTGATCTAACTGCTTTACACAGTCTACTAAACTAGACATAAATTTTGGTGAGTTTTGCATGTTATAATTTTTTTGAAAATCAAATATAAAGCCTACAAAGTTTAAATCTGAGCTACATTGAGGTCTACGGTTGTTGGTGAGATGTTTCTGTTCAGTTATATTTTACGCACTTTCGTGGTAAAAACACCGCTATCTGTTCTGCTGCAAAGTGGAAAAGAAAATGTTTCTGGTTAAGAAATTATGTCATGCTCGAATGATTTTTAAATAAAACAAAACAAGTCACGTGCGTGAAGAGTTAGAAGCTTTATTCTGTCTTGTCTTAATAATTGGAAATTAAATGTGACAAGATACAAGATACTTTTTTTATAAACGGATTTCAATGTCGGCTTATTGGTGCTGAGAATATTGTTTATTATATCCGTTTTCTTATCTTCATAACGGATCTGTTCTACCGCCAGTTGAAGGTAGCCACAGCCTTGTACTGTCAGTTTCATATTTTCAAAATCTATTTCGTATACGCATAATTATGATAGCGCAGCACCGAGTGTAACTTGAAACTGGAGTTGTGACCCTTTTAAATCTGATATATGTTGACTTGTAATTTAAATTCTATTTTTAGCTAAAAGTCCTAAAGCTTTTGAATTGAGAATTTAAATTATACTAGCGAGGGCAAACCAAAGATATTCGTGGATTCGTACTCTTAAGACTATAGTCGAACGTATGCGTTCAGTATTAATTTTCCTTATACCGCACGAATTCCAAATACTAGTATTGGTACTTAACTTTCAGTTCCAGTTACATTGTTAATTTCTCCCAACTTGAGCCATACGTTTCATTCAGCAAGTTTGAAAGAATTTTATTTTTAATCTTCAGTAATCAACTCTCATTTTCCCATGACCAAATGTCATATTTTGTATGAGTTATGTGAGGAGAAGTTAGGTGATGATAAATTACCGAAAGGTCTAAGTAGCAGCAATTTAACAACTAATTTAAGGGAATACGTGGCACTTTTAAGTTTAAAACACATATACCTTCTTCAGTTTGGAGAGAGTAATACAACAGTGGCAGTATTTAAGTATAATGGTAAAAATGGTTGTTTGATTTTAAATTAAGAGATAGTTAGTCTAGTTGAATGTATACAGCTTCCTATTATTTTACCCTTAATTCATATTCGATAGAGGCCTAATCTACGATTTTAAAACTATTAGGAGAGCTTAACGAACGGTAGTTAAGTGACTCGGAAAGATGCTTGTAGATGTGCGAGGTCTTATCACTGGTGAGGTATTCATTCACGCATGTGGAGAGGTGACGACTCGTCTCACCGATAAAACGGGCATTACATCCTGCACACAAGAATTTATAAACAACACGTGAACGTAATCCACTAGGGATATGCTCCTTTGCACTGAACCATGAGCCTATTTTAAATGTTAAACTTTCTCTGTAATTCCTTTTAGTCACTACTGTTTTAATTCAATAACCATTGTTACTATTGTACTTAAATACTGCATTATTGTATCACATTCTCCACACTGAAGATGGCACATGTAAATGACGAAACATGTCTGTGTTTAAACTTAAGTGTCATGTATTTCCTTAAATTGATGATAAATTACTTGGAATGAAAGAGTTAATGCTATGATCAGAACCCATAGTTTGGGTTTGTATTCAATAAAAGTTGGTTCTTTCAATTTTTAAAACAACTTTGATCATTACACACTATTGTCCGTAACATGTTTTTTCTAAATCAAATTACGCGGTCAAATATACATATTTGAATTAATAGTACAATTACCATGATAGGTGAAAGCGTTTTTGAAAGTGGAGAAACCGCAATTATAATTTGTGTGACCTTCTATTCCTTCTAAGCCAACTCATCTTTCCATCTTTCCGGGGTAGGTAAATGAGTACCAGCGTTTGCTGGGAGCTAACCTGCGATGGATTAGTGTCCCGTCCAGGGGAATCAAAGACTCTCATCCGCTTAACGCTATAGAAACCGGAGATAAGCGCCGGCTCCACGGGCTACTAGGCTCGTAAAGGATTTAGCGTTATGTACATATGCAGGGTTTGCCTTCTCAAATAGGGCTGGCGAATGGTCCTTTAAAAAGTTTATGTCTCACAAACGTTTGTAGAATTTGTGAGGCTCGCAGTTTCTTTTTTTCGGTAGTTACGCACGACTCATGGTCTCGAAGTCTCGATTTTTGCAAGGTTAAGTAAGGCATTCTTCCTAACCAGAAGCTAATGTTCAATCACCTGATGAATCAGATCTTGGTGTGAAAATCAAATTTGAAAAGGGAGGAAAACCAAAGTACCCAGAGAAAAACCCTCAAAGTCAAATTGAGATCGACAAATCTCAGCCCCGGACTAGATCCCAGGTCAGAGAGGTAGGAGACAAGACTGATGCCAATCTGACTTTCCATAAGCCAACTTGACTCCCCATACGCCAACCTGACACCCCATATGTCAACTTGACTCCCAATACACCAACCTGACACCCCATATGTCAACTTGACTCCCCATACCCCAATTTGACTCCCAATACGCCAACCTGACTCGCCATACACCACTTGACTTCCTATACGTCAACCTAACAACTCCCCATACATCAACCTGACTCCCTGACTCCCCATATGCTGTTTCTACTATAAAATAAAACCATTTAGAACAGTTTAAAAACACTAAGTTTTGCTTACAACAGCAAAAAGTTTAGTGTTTGTAAAAACTGTTCTAAACAGTTTTCGTACAATGCCAATGGATCAACAAGTTAAACATACCTATATCTACTCATAACAGGCCCAGTACTCTGAACTCCATGCATACGTTGGTGTGGAATTTCACTTGGTTTGGATGGTGGTAGGGCAACCTTATTATAAACTGGTGATGAGATACCATCTGTTGGTGACTTCAAAACACGGAACCCAAGGGCTGGACTTGTTTCTTCTAAATTAAGTTTAAAAGTTGTCAGTAATATTTTATGTAATACAAAACTACGTGTGTAACCAAAAGTGTAATATGTAATTATTATACTCCCTTAATTAAAGTGTAATATGTAATTATACTCCCTTAATTAAAGTGTAATATGTAATTATACTCCCTTAATTAAAGTATAATAAAATTATGTAATTAATACTTGCTTAATTAAAGGTTCGAATTTTAAAAGGAAATATACTCAAACCTGTAAATTATAATCAACTATAATGAACTTATTATAATTTATGGCTAACATTTTCTTGATTTGTCGTTGTACTTTGATATTTTATTTTGGAATATTATAATTTTGAAAGGCCTGGGCACCCTGTGCTTGTCACATGATTCCATTTTGAAGCATAAGAACCACAGAAACAAACAGCATTTTTAGACACAGACTTCCAAAGGAAGTCCGTGTAAAAAATAGACATACTCATAACTCGCCTGCAAAAGTAAAGTTCATCGCAGGCAGTACTGTAACATGCAGGTTTCTTTTAGGTTAAGTTCAGCAAACATATCACAAACCTACCTCTGTTTGCATCAAGTGCTGATCCTGAAGCAGCATCTCCAGCGATACCAGCAGAACATGCTGACGACGGCATTTTGAGTGACAACCCTGGAAAATTTCTATTACTGTCTTTCACAGTTGGAGAAAACTTTGAAGAACCAAAACTCATCCTGTTAGTAACGTTACTGGGTGTGTCAGTCTGTGGATGACTATCCAGTGCCAACTTTGGAGACATTACAGCTGCTGATTTTCTTGACGTGGTGGTATTTGATATATTTGCAAGTTGTTTCGATGTTGCATGTGAATCTGTTAATTCGAAACAAAAAATATAATGAACCAAGTTTTTAAAACACTTGATATTTTTGCAAACCAAATTTTATAATTAAATAAATCTTTAGTTGTAATAGAATTTGAGTTATAGATACAATAAAAATGTAACAGGGTTGCCAGGGCTCATAGTCACTTGCCCTACAGACAAGCCCACCACCATCACCACCACCATTATTATCATAACCACCATTATCATCATAACTACCATTATCATCATAACCACCATCATTATCACCATCACCACCATCATCATCACCATCATCATCATCACCACCACCATCATCATCATCACCACCACCATCATCATCATCATCACCATCATCATCATTATCATTACCACCATCATCATTACTACCATCACCATCATCACCATCATCACCATCACCATAATCATCATCACCACCACCATCATCATCATCACCATCATCATCATCACCATCATCATTACTACCATCATCATCATCACCATCATCATTACTACCATCATCACCACCACCATCCTTATCATCACTACCATCATCATCACCACCATCATCAACATTACCACCACCACTACCATTATTATTATCACCACCATCATCACCATCACTACTACCACCACCATTATCATCGTGCTCACCATCATTGAAACCACTACCAATACCATCACCATTATTATCATTACCACTATTACCACTGTCATCATTACCACCACTAACTACATCATCACTGTCACCAACATTATCATTATGGTTATTATTTGTTTGTTATTATGAAAAAACACCATGATCTCATAAAACAGTACCTTCATCAAAAGAAGTTTGACAGCTAAAATCTGACACAGTGTATGTTACAAATGTGTTTCCTTCATCAGCTTTTTCTTCATTACTACCATTCTCATCATCATGCTTATTCTTTTCTTCCTCATCACACTGTTTGGGCTCTTCATCATCATCTATAATAATGACTGTACGGTCCTCGCTGTCTTTCTTTGGCGACTTCTCAACATTAGCAGAACTTGCTTTCTCCACTTCAACAACACTGTGAAGTACAATACAAACAAATAAATACAAGTTCTCCCCTCGGGGCTTTTCAGAACCTGTTTACAAGTATATACAGGGTCAGACAGTTGAGGGTCTTAGAT
>JAOBAY020040238.1:0-13939 GCA_025331085.2 Zoanthus sociatus
TTTCCTGTCCAGGGGGAGTCAAAGACTCTCATCTGCTTAACTTTACATAAACCAGATATAAGTGCTGGCTCCATGGGTCACCCGGCTCGTAAAGGACTTAGCTAGCCTAGCATCTTCAAAACATCTTTTAACACTTGTGTTGCTCTGAGGAAGATTAGAAGCTCCATTTGCTTTCTTCTTACCTTCCCCTCCTGAGTTGCTGCCACTTCTTCTCTTCAGCAGTGTAGGCATCATTTCTGTGTTTCTCGACTATGGGGACATAACTTGGAAGGACTGAATCAGCACAGCTTTTCACAAACTGAAACAATTCTTCTTGCTTTGCTTCTGATTCATCTTCTAGATCATCAAAAAAAATTCCTCCAACTCCTCTTCGTTCACCTATTGAACAAAAAGTAAATATTCTTTATCCTTTTCCCACTAAGTTCTTAAGAGTTCAAGTGCTAAATTAAACTTGTGAAACAGAGACGGCGGAGCAGTTCTTTGATTGGGAGGGGAGGCTAAGCCATTTCCTATCCACCCACCGCTCCCCTATCATTCTGCCTATTTACAGAGACAAATTAAATACAAATATAATCGCTGGTTATGTTCATTAGAGGCATTGTTCGTTTTGGTATCAAAGAAATTTTCTAGGAAACCCATAACTGTTACTGAAGAATAAGAACAGATAAATGTTAACAGCATGATGCGATACCATCAAACTGTTTGTCGCCGTCGGCCAGAAAACAGTTACTTAAATTAAGATACCGTATATTACTTGTGCGTAGTTCTGTAAAGTCCAAATGAACACGATCGAAATATCCAATCCAAGCTAAAGATAACACTTCTCTAACCTTTCACACTTCTTTAGAATGAAGTGAAGTTCTTTCCAATTTAGGTAAACACATTCATCGACTATTCTTGTAGATCCAAGGTAAACCGTAGCTGTCTATAACGAGGCCAATAACTAGTGACAGCCTCTGTACGTTGTTGTCTGTTTACAGGACACCCGAGATCTCCTCTTGACACTGATCTCCGACTGTCATTTGTGTTTGTAGTTATCATTTCTCATTATGATATTTTTTTACTTTTTATCTTCAAGAAATAAAAAAAATATATCCTCAGAAAATTACTGGGAGGCGGCTCTGCCGTCCCTGCGAAACATGCAGACCTTAGAATTTCATGATTCAATAAAAATATTTTGTTTATTCTGCACTTCAAGAAACAACAAATGGTCACCATTTATAGGATTTCAACCAACAGTTCAAAAGCAAAAACTTTTTTGTTTTATCTCAAACTAGCTTTAAAGTTAGGGCCTGTTGCCACTCTACACATTTGTAATTCTGGTATCAATATCATGTTTATTGGCACAGTAGAGACGCGCAGGTTCGATCCTGGCAGTTTGCCGAGATTCGAATATTTGTGTGACCTTCTTTTCCGCCTAAGTTAACTCAGCTTTCCATCCTTCCGGGGTAGGTAAATGAGTACCAGCGTCTGCTGGGAGCTAACCTGCGATGGATTAGTGTCCCGTCCAGGGGGAGTCATACTTTCGTCCGCTTAACATTACTACAGAAATCGGAGCTACAAGCGCCGCCCCGATGGGCCAATAGGCTAGTAAAGGATTTATCTTTTTCGGGGGGTTTGAGCCTCGCTGTTCTTATATTAAAAGTTTGTTCTTAATAAAAAAAGGAGGGGAGGGGGGGGGTGTACGGCGTTATTACGGGTATGTGCCGCTGTTCACTGGCAGCGTATGATTTTCAGACCATCCATTAAAAAAAAGAGGGAATAAAATCTGAAGGAACATTTTCTCTAGAATAGAGTATAAAATTTAGTTTAATATGATGCTAGTTTAGAACAGAAAATCCAAATCAAGCAATTTCTAGTCTAGGACTGGATCAGGTTTGTGAAAATCCGGCAACGCAGCTCCAGCTCCACCCAAAATTCTGATAAATAATCCCTCCATCTCACCCTCCGGGGATTTATTGAACCATTTTGATTTGTATCACATGGCTTCAGTAAATCTTCATTTGTTTTATTTGGGAACGTATTCTATAAGTTGAAGCAGTGAAATCCGAAGCTGAAGAAGATATTAAAAGCCTGCCTCCATATATTAAACCTATTTTATCGCTTGATCTTGAGTAGCTATCAGATCCTCCTGACAAAATTAACGTTCGTAAACAACAGTAGCAACAGGAGCGAGTGTAGCAATGGGAGCGACAGTAGCAACGGGAGTGACAGTAGCAACGGGTGCGACAGTAGCAACGGGAACGACAGTAGCAACGGGAGTGACAGTAGCAACGGGAGCAACAGTAGCAACGGAAGCGACAATAGCAGCGGGAGCGACAGTAGCAACGGGAGCGACAGTAGCAACGGGAGTGACAGTAGCAACGGGAGCGACAATAGCAACGGGAGCGACAGTAGCAACGAGAGCAACAGTAGCAACGGGAGCGATAGCGAACTTTGTACGTTCATCCAGATTCCCCTAATAAGCGATATTTTGATGTAAAAAAAATTGCAGTAACACTGTACTTTTCGAGTTTGTTTTGTCGGCGACCTCCTAGTCTCTCTTCTGTGACTGGGACGCCATCTTTGATACCGACAGCACATTTATAATAACATGAAATTTCCGCTGTTCATATTATAACGTGGACGCAGCATTATGGCCGTTTCAGCACGGGCTGAAATTTCACTGCGATTACTTTGCAAAATTTCAGCCCGTTTTACCGGGCTCGAATGCATTAACTGACTTCAGTCGCAAAAGTGTTTTGTTTGCGTAGCCTCTGTTAGTATTGCAAGGAAACCAACCTTTTAAAAAAATACAATTGGCCGATTGGTTTGCTTAAAATAACGCTAGTTGCTTTGATAATTTTCTGCAATATAGAAAATACTGATAAAATTCTGTTCTGAAGGCAGTACAAACCAAAAACATCACCGAGTTCTGCCATCTTGCTTGTTTCCCGGCAACAAAATGACGCCATCAAATCAAAGACAAAGCAAAAGGTCACGTGTTTTTCATTCACTTGTGACTTTTTGGCCGATCCAGCTTTGTAGTAAAAATTTGAAACTCTTGAACGCTGTATCTACGTCCATTTCCATCGCATTACATTTAGTAAAACTTGGGAGAAATTTTCTTTTAGAAAATCGAAAAACTAATATTTCGTGTCATATCATCTTTAACAATCGAAGAGAATTTTTCATTATCTCGTTCTTTTTCACCTTTGAAAAAATTTGCAACATTTTTCATCCTTTCGACTGTTCTACTACAGCCTTCATCAGATAAATATGAAATTAAAAAGTCGGCTAATATAAATATAAAAAATTATGGTCAGATCAACAATAAAAATACAATAGATCAAAGCTAATGGATAGATTATTTTGCAAAAAGAAAGCTATGCCGCTTAGGGAGTGGCTCAGAATTTTCGGCAGCAAAGATTCTAAAGTTTTTCTTATGCGAAAAGAGCCTTTGTTAATAACTGTAGAACTGTTAATATCGATTTTGTGGTTCAATGACCACTAAGTAATGAAGTATGTTTCGCAATTTTTCATTCTATGTTACAATTACATTTCTAATTCTATATTAAGTTTCTTTATAATCCTTATTATAAATCAATTTAGAGTTTCTGTAACTTTCATAATTACACAAATAGAGTTTCAGTACAGTTGTAATCTAAATCTCCTGCCATCAAAAAGCTGTGTCTGTCTATATATAGCTATGTATAATTAATAAAAGACTAAATTAGTGCCATTGTTTGCAAAGAGCGACCTCTGCTAAACGATTTGTAAGCTGTCAGCCAGCTGCCTAATTAATAGTAGTAGCTTCTTTTCTGTTTGCTTTGATACAGATGGCTAGTGCTTGACCCTTGGCTCTTGTTATCTTAATGTTTGATTTGTTTCAGGAGCGCAGATTTCGACCTCATGGTTCATTCACATCCAATTAGTACGTTGAATAAATACGCACATAATAGGCCGGATCAGCAAAACGGCTCGTGATTTTAAACCAACCTTATGACAGCGTCTGAAAATTAACTGCATCCTGGTGTCAAATTTATAAAAAAAGATGTCATGCAAGCGGCTGTGAAAAAAAATTCAAAAAACGCTAGTTTATGGCAATGAAAATTCATCCTCTTGCAACTTTGTCCTCGCTCTTTTCTAAAAGATGTTTAACACGAAACTGAATCGAATATTTTCGATATTGTAATTGCCTCATCAGGAAGCTAAAGAGGTGATAAGAATCATTTCACTTATTTATGTAATAGGACAAAAGGCTTGAAACCTCAAAAATGGAATTCACTTGTGTTATATTGTTTGTGAATTTCCTATGGTCACGCATCACGGAGAAAGACTAGATGAAATGTTGCTCGGATATTTCCGCGTTTCCTTACAAAAACGATTTCGATTCAGTTAACTTTTAAACAACATCAAAGTTAATTAAATTCAAAACTGATTAGACATTTGATGAAATACACAAAACATTTATGCTTTTTGGTTTTTTAAAACCCATAAATTGACTACCGCGTAATAACAATTGATTATCAAAGCAAACTCGGGTAAAATTTAAAAAATCTATACTTCATCCGTGTAACATTAAAATTATATTTTTGTACATTCTTTAATAACAGCGTGTGTTTGGTATTTATAGTTTACTATACTACTGACGAAGGCTTGGGAGGTTGGCAAAACATACTAGATATGGAACCTAGCTTAGATTTATAGAAGGAAGGGCGCTAGATGGCTCAAAATTACTAGAAAATAAATGAACCGACAAAAGAGTTTTCTTTTACCTTTTTTGGTTTGTATGAGAACAAGTGGAGGAGCTCAAGTGTAAAATATTTTATGTTTTTATTTTTGTTCTTTAGAAAACGGGAGTGGGAGAAAAAAATGGGAGAATATCAAAATGGTAAAAATGAAAAGATTTGAGAACAATAAACGATGGATAATTACAATAGTGAGTTATTTTTTAAAAAACTTAAAAATATAAATGTTGGTGTTTTTATAGAAGCAATTAGATAAGAAATAACTTTCACACCTTGTTAAAATGTTTTTAAAAAGTAGAACTGGCGAGTTGCGTTTCGGACTTGTTGTCCATCGTCATTCCCTCCGACAAAGACGGGCTTTCACTACTATTTTTTTATCTAATCAAAACTTAAAAACATGCAGTTTCGTTAGTTTATTATTCAGTGAAAGCATTACACTCAGATCTCTTGGAGAAAAACAAAAGCAAATCGCAACTCGAATTGAAGTTTCTAATTTCCCCCTCTATATGTGCCAGTTCTTTCTTATTTTCGATAAATAAACACTTGTTTTGTTTTCTACGTCAGCAAAAGAACACCACACCGCCGTAGATAGATCCGCTATTTGTTTTGATTTTTTTAAAAAAAAACATCACCTCCAAGGGTGTTCCGACTCTTGTCACCATCTGGATACTGATTACTAAATAAACAAGGGAGGTGACCCGTGACAAACAAAAATTTTAAGTATACTAAACCATCTCTAACTTATTATGAAAACTCTTTAAAAAATCGTAATATGTCGGATCATAAAAAATTATTTGTTTAGATAGACAGAAAAAGATGTTTTCTTCGATGTTGGTGGTACTAATAATAATTGTAGACCTTTAGGCACATGTTTTCGATCAAAGAATTTCCACAATTATTCAAATGTCATTTTAAATCTTTCAAGGGAACTTGATTGGCTGTCCGAAAATAGACGTAACGTCAGCCCGGGAAAACCCGTCCCATAGTGCTTTGTGTTCGCGAGCGTTATTTGCAAATTGCATTTAGTCAGCGAATTCTTCGTTCGTGGTTGGAGTTAGTGTTTGACATGGATGTGTCACCGATTTTATTCCTGAGTTTGGCAAGCCTGGTAAGTAAAATTGTTTTATTTAATTGCATTACATTGAGAGACTGTCCATTAGTTTACAGTAGTTGAATACCAGAAGAGAAAGATGAAAATTCTGTGGTTTTGCCTTTGAAATGAGCAATTAATTATCACGACGCTTAAAAGATTGCCCGTGAATACTTTTAGTTCATTATTGAGAATTTAAAGATTCTATTTTAATATTTTCGATAGAAAATCTTTCTGCAAAATTGTAGTTGGTTGAATTTCCGAACTGTTTTTGCTACCGGATGCAAATTGACTCGAGGTATATTTTGTCGACCTTGCTGTCAAATTGCAAAGATATGTACCACATAATTGTCAATTTTCAATAAAAATCTCGTACAAGCTCAAGTTTAAAACACGTTAGGTTTATTGTTTTTGGTTGTTTAGAAATGTTTTGGTTTTTGCGGATCGTTGTACGATGATTTAAAGATTACATTTTTGATTTGACATTTAGTCGCAGCGGTTTATTGCTACCCGCTTGATTCACCCTTTGTACAAATATTCTGAAGTGAAGTGGTTTATAACTGTTGTCGTAAATTTTAACGGTGTTCTATCAAATCGAAATCTACTGAAATACTCTTCAAGTAAAAGAAAATGTTCGTGACGATAAAATGTTCGCTTTAATAACGGTATCTATTAAAATGATGTAAATAGTGAATTCGTATTCGTTCCACCGCCAACATTGAAAACACGTGAGCCGGTGTCTTTGATCAGAGATCAAAATGTTCACTTTTACGGCTTATAATTTGTGAAATAAGTGCATTTTTCCTTCTTTTATCCTCATACTCAACAATGTATCTCAAGCAAATGTAAGACTTTTGTTTTGTTTAAACGGTGTTTTGCTTCACAGTTTTTGAAACAATTGAATCGTCTCAGTTGCCAAGCGGGTCTGCTGTTGAAATTTCCCACGAAATCTACTTAAAATACCACCCCGTTAAAATTCACTCGTGATCCCTACGAAGCCACAAAGTCATGAGTTAAAGCCTTAAGGTAGCTAATCGTATATTGGTCGGATGAACGGCTGCTTGAAGTTTCTCTACGCGGAATTTAAAGTAACATCGGTTCTTAATCGTTAGCTATGGTTGTATTGATGTCTTGGTTGGATGCATGTGCGTTTCATGGTTGGTCTGTATCCTCGCACATTAAGGGAGGTGGAGTCGAACAAGCTTAAACTTGCCCTAATTCAACACACACAGCCAAACAAACTAAAAACAAACTTGCTTGTTTTTATTCCCTGGATTTTCTTACGTAGTTTTGCGTTTATAAACAAAAGATAACATTTTCTTTTAAAAAAATGTATGCTAAATTAGAAGTTCTCGTTAATTCGATAAGCGCTCAAGGACAAACTTGTTTAAAAAAGTTTCTTGCACACGACAAAGTCAAAAGGTTTTGTTGCATCTCTTTTGGGGGCCTCGAAATTCTCCGAGCTAATCAGTGATATGTAATTAGCGTCAGTTCAAAATAGAGTTCCATGCCTTGAAGTTGAAAAATACCAATGAATACTTTTTTTTCTCCCAGTCATAAAGGAGATCGAAGCTCCCAGACTACAGGCGCTAGTAATTACAGTAGGAAAAGCAAATGCAATATTCTGTAGGTGCCAGCCATGGTATCACGAGACTATCATGCAATATGTTGTGGTTTTAAATCCTTACAAAATTATTTATGTCACTTGATATTTTTTATTATTCGTAAAATTAAGAAACGGAGGCTCATTTTATTTTTTTGCTCGTCCAAAGTCTCTAAAACCGAAGGATCATTTACTGCTTGTTTTCAAAGCAAAGTCTGAAGTTCAACTTTTCTTTTTTTAACAAAATATTTTGCGTTATTACTTGTGTGTTAATTTAAATGTCGTATTGGCGCTTGAAATAAATTCAAATTGTTACACTTTCATTTTTAAATAGTCTTTTTTGCATTTTTACATTTTGTCTTTCTTGGTCTTGCTTTTATGCTAATTCGAATAAACCTTCAATCTTTCGCACTACTAAAAAAAAGATAATACTTTATCTTTATTGTTAAAGAAATTATTTAAAGCATCTTTTGAACTTTTGACAGCCAAAATCTAACGATTTAGAATTCGAAAATAAACTTCAGTTCTGAATTCTTGTACAAATTAATCAACAACCTTTTAAGAATTTCGCCTTGACTCCCGAAACTTTTCACATTTTTTTTTCATCCCACAGAGAAGATAAATTGATCACCTGTTAACTTTGTGTCAAAATAATTCAATTTAGTTGTCTGTTAAGTCTGTGTCTGTAAACACACACAACTCACAACATGCGAGTCTTGAAATACTCGCATTTTGTTTCCTCATAACGTTAGTAACAGAAAATTGTTTCAGATCAAAAAATTCGAGAGCATTGCCATAATGTATAACTTAGCAGGTATAAATTTGGTGTTTGCTTAAAAAAAACGCTTTTTATTCATTAAAAAAGCCATCTTTTCGGCACTCAATTTGTATTTCCGGTTAAATATACCGGAGTGTGACAGTTCATAACTGCGTAATAAAGTTTATTGAAGGATTTTTATGAATATTGAGAACGTCAAAGATGATTAAGACTTTATACACTTCGCATCTTCGACACTTACTTCCAACATGAAATAAATCATTTTAATTGCCAGATATTGGTTTTTAATTTATCATTTCAGTTTTTCTGGCTATTGTGAGGTTGTTTTGGTGAAAAATTTTGTCGTATGTACTTTGCAAAACCGGCGAAGTGTATGAAAGTTTTGCGCCTGGTAAAAATGTTAATTTTAGGCACCCATGTTATCAGTTATGCCAATTTTTTTAAAATTTATTTGGTTCCAAATGGACGCCTTAAATGATATACATCGCTGAACATAAAACAATTGCAGAAACTTGTTTGTTTTCGATGTTCGGTCTATCACAAAGAAAGCCCAACGTGGCACCAAATTTTTCTCATTACTCAAAATTTATCAGATTTTTTTGCGATTGAGGTATGAAATATGCTTTAGCTCAGGATCGTGGCTGTAATATTTATGTTACAACATTCCAACAACCGCACTGTTGTGCCTTAAGCCGTCACGTAAAAAATGACGTAAAAATCCTGTTTTTTCGGAAATAGAATTTGATTTACTTCTAGTAAAAAACATAAAAATATCTTTCAGTTTCTGTCTCGCGAGCCACAAATTACCCTAATGTCTTGAGTTTCTTAAAAGCAGCGAATACTTACGACTTACGTCTATCAAAACGCATTTTGTCATTTTTGACCTTCAATAAAATTTAGCTATAAAGCGTGCTATTTGGACATTTTCATTATGTGAACCCGACTGAAGCGTTTCATAACATTTTAACAGATGTTAATAATTTTGTTGTTTTTCAAAAGTGTATACATTTCTTAAAAATAGCTAAAATAGTATTCATATATTCTTTTACTTAATTTACATATATCCCGTTTGTTGTCTAGATCTAAATGTTAAGTAGCAAATAAGTTTGTAGTATTTTAAAACAAGTTTATTACATCGATGTGTTGGTCAAATGTTCAGTTGCCACAAGTTGTAAAAAAAGAGTTCTTTGCCGTTTGTATACTTTCATTGTATCCTAAGGCTACGAGATGTCGGAAAGAAAATTATTCATAAACTGCTATAAAATATTCCATTTCTGTAATGTAGTTAATAAAAATAGCAATTCTTTTGATATGGGCATCACGTAGGTAAAAACATTGAAAGCCAAATTTTCCAACATAATTTATTCCGTTAATATTTTTAAAATACGTTGTTCAGAGAAAAAGTTTCTTTGATATTTTAATTTTGTTAAGTTTTCCTTTTACCTTGACTGTTTCAAAATACTTCCAGCTGTTAGTGTTATGAAAAGCACTGACGCATTTGTAACTCTAAGCTGCAGCGCTGTATGAAACCGCGCTAAATCTATTTTTGTCCATGAGTGAAGCTTTTTCTTTTCGGGATAAAATCGTTTTTAAGGGAAGAGTAACGAAGTTTGAAACACGAGTTCATTTGTTATAGATTCCAATTTTTTAATATTTGTGTAAAAATGACAGACTAAAACAGCTCTTTCCTTTTTGACAGTGTTGTCTGTTGACATTCAATTTCTTTTCAAAATGTTTTATATAAAGACGTTAAATGGAAACAAATCTAGCTAATATTTCATCAATGTTCCATTGTAATGTACCAGATCCCCAGATTATCAACTGCATGCTGCACTCTGTTATGCAGATAAATTTATAAGACCAAAGATTCTTCGACAGCTTGATTTGTTTGCGATCAGCGAAACTTACTCAAATATTAAGAATATTTAATAAATTGATTACATCATAGTTTTGATTTCAAATTTGATATATATCATGTCAACTTTTGTATAATTTGGATAGTTATGTTTTAGATATTTATACTTGCTTTTTTGGCAAATGAATACCAGCGTTAGAGTTATGCAATTTAAAACATTAAGCCACTGATAGTTTTGTGTGTTGGTTGTATTATAAGTGTAATTTTTTTTCTAAATTTAAAATATTCTTTCTAGAGCTGTGTTAAATCATTTTTGTTTTCTTTGAGTGAATAAGAAAATAAATTGCATTTGAAGAACAATCATTCGATATTGTTTCTTGTGGATCGTGGCTTACGATGAAACTTGCTTAAACCTGTGTCCAGATTAAATGAGTGTCTGATGACAGAAGTGTGATCCATCTTGATAAACATTAATTGCTGCTAGTCAACTTTCATTTCCTGCTGTCACTGTTCATTGGAATCCCATCACACACTATTTTGCTTGAATTTTAAAATCTAATTGAAGTTTTTTACAAATAGGAAATTTTCCACTTTTTAAATTTGAAGTTTTATATTATCTTATTAAACTGTATTGGAGTTGCTTGCATGGCATGTATTATTACGTGTTTACTGCAAGGCATGAAAAATCTTGGGGATAAATACGTGTGTTTAAAAAACCCCACAAAATGATGTCTTTATTTTTTTTTAAAAAAAAAACAGCTATTGACATAAAGTTTATCGGTGCTAAGATCTTCCCACGACTCATTACAAACCAAAGGTCCTCACTCACTTTTGAAACTATTATCTATCCGATTACAAATCTCATAATTATGTATCGACTTTACCATGAAAACAGTAAATAAATAACATTCTTTTGAAAAAGCCACACCAAGTAGAATTAAAAGTTTTGATTAAATCTCAAATATGACTAAAAGTTCCAAGAGGAATGAATTACTTCATACCAAATTTTGATTCGCTGTCTTTGCAGATTCTTTCCTTGGTAATGTCTATTGATATTCTAAGACTAAAGATGTGGTAAAAGATTAAAGATTTTGAAAGAAATTGATTGTTATTTGCGATAACAACTTCCAAGGAAAGTCTTGAAGCATCTCTCAGTTAATTTCGCTTTCCTCAGGCAAAATATTCTAAACGCTTGATTTCCCTTAATTTAGCTCAATGTGTTGCTTAAAATTAGATGAAAAAACAGTTCAATGACTCAATCGAGAAGATGAGTTTAAATCTTTGGGATAATTTTACTTGTCTTACTACAAAACCAAGTGTTGTTTTTACAAATATTTCTATTTTTAAAAACACGTGGTATTCCCTGAGAGAGAAGAAATTGTCGGCTAAAAAGTAATTGTTTCCTAAAGTCCAAAGGCTTTACCGGATTTCGTCGGCAAGTTTTTTGTCGGCGTCTACTTTTTGCTTAGCAATCTTGCCGCTGGTAATTATTCAGTTTTCATTCAGACATTTTTAAAGATTGCTTCACGCATGCCCTTCTTTGCGGTTTTGTTCACCGCGTGTTATTTTGCTAACACGATTTTAAAATCGTAATGCCTCGTTGATTTATTTTTCGTATTAATTTGGACAAATTAGGATGCACTCGCTGTTATCACGGTTGCCTTTGATCAGGTTGTCAATCATTACTCTTATAAATATATCGCTTCACCTTTATTAATGTGTAAGTTAAATATCGTTTCACATTTGTCTGTTCCAAAGTAGTTTTCGTTGTTGAAATGCCGCTAATACCTTGTATTAGCCTTACAATAAATACAATAGTTTAAATAAAACAATACATGGTTGCTAAGGAAGTCTTATTGAAAAGATATCTATAGACTATATTATATATATATACAATTTTATTGTTTAACTAATTAAATTTGGTTTACTCTAGCTTACATGGATTTTAACTTTCTTTTTTCTTCGTTCTTATTGATTTATAAATCTCCTTCTTTGTTTTGTTTTACTGTAGGCTGTATAGCTAGATAAATATTATGGTTTGGTTTTCCATGTCTTTGTTGAACTCGGGCGAACCCACGCATACATGCGTTGAGGACACCGAAAGCTTGAAACTTCGACTCATTACTTCTCTTAACGGCAATGATTAAATACTTCAACCTAGATTGGATAAAATTGTGTCTTTTGCCTACCCGCGTACGCAGTATTTATAATGGTTTCTTTTAGAAATTATTCAATGAACCAGTAATTTAATCTGTCATTTTGGGAATTTGCATATTCTTTAAACGCTGAGCGGTCAAAATCTTCACTTCAACTTTCAGAACAGCTAGAATTTTGGAGGTTAGAAGTAAGACCAGAGGTTTCAAAAAGATTTCAAGTTGGAGTTGTAAAATGAAAAGTAGGAATCGGGTGTCTTGAAGTATGATTGAAGTTTGAATATAATATGGTGATAGTTGACGTCGGCAATAAGACTAGTAAACGTCGCTTGTGACGCGCGACGCTTTGTTTTGAAACCTATGGCTATGAAGATAGAGGCTTTAGTTCATTTTTTAGGAGTATGGCTAAAAAATTTACCTGGCGGCTAAAACAGCAGTTCTTATAGAAAGCCTCCGGCTAATTTTACCCGTTACACACATACCCCACGAAATGCAGTCTGAGTTCTTTTTTAAAGATTCATTACTGTGGAATACATTGTTTGTCGTGACAGAAATATTTAATAATTGTGCGACAGAGCGATTCGTCGACACACAGAGCGATACATAACGCTGCGTTTTTAATAAACCTAAAGGGTTCCAACAAATATGGTTAAATGTCGTTTTTTAAGTTTGCGAATTGCACGCATTTTGACATTTAACTATACAATTTATCTCACTTCCACCCAAAAATTGCTCTGGCTAAAACCCGTGAAGCTATGGCGAACATTCTCAAATGTCAAGAGAGAACCGGCACAATTCGCCGTTCACCGGCCCTTATTTGAAAGCCTGAGATATCAAACCAGTTGCGCCAATTACCACGTTGTAACAATACATGACAAATCACAGCTGAGTTTTGAGCCGTCTTCTTGACCATCTAAACATTTGATTACGAGTTTTTTTGACATCATTACCAAAGCTATTTGTGCACCAACAATTAGAAGAAAGTTAATTATAATTACTTATGATTATCATGCATTTTATGTCAATTGTCTTATTTTGTGGTTGCGTGTTGTGAACTCAAAATCAAAGAGGCCCTTCACATCAAATGGCAACAAATAAAGCATTTTAACATAAGATTATTTTTACAATTAAATTTCTCTTACCAAGTTTCCATATATAAAGTTAAGCTAACGGCATAAAACACACACAAAACATGTCTAAAATTTTGATCTGTGTTTATTACTTTGAAAATAATTGAAACTATTATTAGTTAGATCATTTGGAAATTATATTCTATTTGATAGTTGTATTGGGTTTATAGCTACATAGACCTCCCCCCTCCGTATTTTACCAATAAGGAGCATCGTAACCATGACAAAGCACATTGGGGGCAGGTGATAAGACGAGCGGTAGTCTTTAGTTGTAGCTCTGGCACTAGTTGCTAATCTTACATTTTGATTGGTAAATGTACTCACAGCTGACAAATATAAATAGCAACCGATTTTCATGCGTGTCCTGCAAGCTTACGGGATTACCAATTCGTTATTCATTTATCCAGTTCTCAAGTTTATTTGATATCCACTTCTTTTATCATTGTGTTAAGTTGAAGCTTTGAATAAAAAAAAATGCTGAAGAGCTCTGAAGTAAAGAACTGTCAGGCGAAAAACAGTTTTAGTTGAAAAGTAGAAATGGTTGGCGAACTAATTTTGTATCATTAGTTTTGTTAATGAAAGGAGGTCATTAATTGGTGT
>JAOBAY020040315.1:0-13938 GCA_025331085.2 Zoanthus sociatus
AGTGAGGTTAGATTCTTCATTTTCATTTGAATTCAGTGACCGTTGCATGGCTCCATCTCGCGCCCACCCTTGAATACATTGCAGGTGTAAAATGCAATAACATTGATTACAATTCCATATCTGAAAGGTAATAATTTTAACATTTTTGTTGGTCCTAAAATATACTGATTTACCATACAACTTACTGCGAAAACTTTGTTTTCAAATAATTACTTTTAAAAAGTCAATCACTATTTTAAAATACACAAAAGCCGAATACTCTATAAATGTTAACAATAGTGTTGGAAAAACTTTTGTTTTAAGTAGTACATCAAACACATGAGACAGTGTTCCATCACATTTCCAAACATTGAAAAGAGAGTTGAAAATATGACATGCAGCAGAGAATTTTTGACCAAATTCAAGGTGTTTGGAAGTGTGATGAAACATTCTCTCAAGTGTTTGATATACCTTCTCAATTGACACTAAAACTAAGGAGTAAATGAAGAAATAATATTATAAATTAAAATATAAATTATGCTAATTAAGATTACATTAATTTTCCAAATGAGGAACAGTTAACATAGCCAGATAGTACTTAAAATGTTAGTTGTCTCCTAACAATTGTAATGGTCACAATATCAAAGTTTTAAAAGTTAAGCTTGAATTATTTAAACTGCACGTCATAACCTTTTTTGCTAGCTTTTAATACACTTCAACAGTTTAAAAAAACCAAGTTGATACATATATCTCTTAATGATGGTAAATAAAAAATATTTGTTTAAAGGTTTAAAGTGTTTTTTATTCTTATAACTACTGCTTCTCTTTAAATTTATTGTGCACTAAGGAGCAAGCTTGTTAAAAAAAATTAAGAGAAATTATGAAATTGACAATATCCTTCATATCTACCATTTTATAAATAAAAGTAAAAATGTCAAAATGGTTGAAACAAATTTAACTTTTTCAAGAACAATCTGCAAATAAATTTACACTTTAATTATTAAGTATTTTACAACAAACATACTTATCAAAGACTAATAAATAAATATACTCACTGCATCTGAGTGTTTAATTGTTCCAAGGCAGATGAGGCAAACATTTGCACCAGGTCGGCAAGACTCCAGAAGATAATGTGAGGTTTTCTCCAAGTCAAGTTTTGCTGGAATAAGCAAAGTAAGTCTATAAACTTATAAAACTTTTAACCTGGGTAAACATGCATACCTTTCAGAGATTACAGCCCTCCTGATTTTATTGGGAGTCTTCTGATTTTTGGTGCAGCCTCCCTATCTTCCTATTTTTACCAAAAATTCCCAATTTTTCATACAATTTGACAATCAAGGAAAAATATTTTTAAAAAGTTTCTTTTGAATGATATGGTAAGTGAGTCAATAAAAGAAAATGACCTTAACTTTTTTCTGAAATGTTCTTTTGACTGGGAGAAATCATGATACTTTGTCCCCGTCCATTTGCTTTGATTCACAAACTGATAATAGCCATGTAGATTGCAGTGCACAGGATGACAATGTAACTGGTCATGGCAAACAAGTAAACAAGAAGATCAAGAAATATAAGACAAATTATAACAAAGAATGGCAAGCAGTCAAAGTTGCCATCCTGGGAGGAAATGGTGGAAAAATTTCCATACTGGGGCATACTTATAGAATTACCTAATTATTCAATAAAGTTATACAGACTAACGAAGGACTTAAGTCCAAAACGTCAGTCTTTTTTCAATTCTCACACTCAACTCCGACAAAGGACTTTAGTCCGAAACGTCAGTCTTGTTTCAATTCTACGGTGCTACAATTTACAAATTTATTTACAACTGTTTCTGTAGAAACACCGACGCAGCATCTAATTCATTACCATATACACAAATATTAACTCTTATAGGCCAGGATATTTCACAGTAATTCTTTCTGGTTATGTGTCAATTTTGTGCTGGCAAAATTACAGAACGAAAAAATTGTTTCCAATGGCGATATGAACAGAATCAATTGAATAAATTTGTAAAATATACAATAACTGTTGTTGCAAAGTGTTAACACATCAAGTACGACCAACAGAAGAGCAGTGTTAGCCAGCTATTAAATATATAGAGGATATTACACAGTTGAACGAACATATGAAGTTTATCTTCAAGTGGTAAAAATATTTAACAAGTGAGCACAGCGAGTGAGTGAAATTTTTTTCCACAAGAAGATAAACTTCATATGTTGAAGCCAACGTGTAATTTTCTTTTTATTACATAGATATGAGTGTTTCGAAAATAGAAAAACAAATAGACAAAAAAGACGGGAAAAACAAAGAAATCACATCAGCGATATCTTCACTAGTGAGGATATGGAAAATATGTTACTCGTATCCTGGATGTAGTTTCATATGAAATCTAAGAGTGGCATATGTTACAGTAAAACACTCATATCTATGTAATAATGTACAGTAAAACACTGAATATCTAATAATAAACAAAAGTATTGCCAGCTAGGTTGGCCTACTTGATAAGGTGCCAGTCGACCATGAGGGATGCTTGGGTTTGATTCCCAGCCGGAATAACACTCAGGGTCTAGAGAAGGTGCAGCCTTTGCTTTAATATCTCAGTCTACAAATGGTTACTAGACTTTTGCATTTTCTTGGAGAAGAACATTTAACTGTAGGCTCGGTCTTCTCAAGTAAGTTTTTGATCATTAACCAATCAATTCAATATGGATTGCATAGAATTTTTATTTATTTATTTAATATAATATACTTACTGCAAGGCCACTTTGATAAAATGCAAAGGGCAAAGAAATGTAACTAGTTCCAATGAATGCTTTGAGAACATTGGCAAAATCTGTAAACTGGGATAGTATTGATGTTCTGCAAAATTAAAGAAAACAAAAAAAGATAGTCAAACATTTTAAAATCATCAGAACAATTTAACAACTATTTAATAATAAATGGTATTAAATATTGTAGATCTTATGAACATAAACAATTCTCAGAAAAAAAAACTGAACATTAAAAATATTCAAAGGCTTTTTCTAACACTTTTAATGGTATCTCAAAAACTTTTAATGGCCTGGAGAAAAATGCTAACTACTTCCCAAATACTTTTAATGATTTTTTAAACAGTTTTAATGCGTAGTTAACATTTAGCTAATTCTTTTAGTTGCTATAATGGGCAAACTGCTAATGTACGAAATCCCTGGGAGTACTCCGAATTTTGGGTGGTGTGCTACTGGACTGTACCCTCACAAACCCAACCCTGTTTGACCTGTTCTTAACTAGAATGGCTTTATATTGATACTCTGTTCTAAACTACCAAATCAAGATCATTTTAAGTAAGTTTATACTAAAAAACAACAACCAGTAAAATATGGGACAACAGATAGTCTTGCTGTCTAAATGTTCCAAGAAAAAGACTGATAAGGAAATGGTAACAATTACCAAATGAGTTCTAAACAGGTCAGGCCTGTGAATCAGGAAAAACCTCACATACATCAAAACACAGTCAAACCAATTCTCACTCAGGAAGAATTGTTGCATCCTTTACAAAAAGTTTGTAAATATTGCAATTAAATTTTACACCCTGTTCTAGACAAAAAATTAATATGTGATTTGTACATTTGCACCAGGCTCAAAGCTGTGAGGACACAGAAGTATGAACCAATTAAAAGAATGGCAAGTTTTTATACCAGTCATAAAGCTAGTCTTGTTTTCATGGGGGGTGGGTGATTTTTTTTTTGAAGAATTTTTTTTATTCCTTGATCATGTGGCGGAAATTTATTTCATGAAAAAATAAAGATTTTTAATTAGTGATTTTTTTTTTGTGTGCATGAAATTTTTTTTGGCCTTTTGGGATTTTTTTAAATCACCCACCCACTTTCCCCTCGAAAGTCAAATGGTCAGCCCCTAATTACAAGAATATTAAACAATTTAAATGAACAATGAAATTAAGTGTTGTTGCAGCAACAGCAGCACTCAACTTTTATTTATCTTTTATATTTAGAAAGTTCAATATTTCTATTTGCTTGCCTAATATTAATAACAATTGACTTAAAAAGCTTAGTTACAGTTGACAAGGGATACAGCTGTTGGCGTTGTATCCGAATCCCTTCAGATACAATAGCCTCAGCTGTAATAAGAAACAGACATTTTTACACATGGTGCCGGTAACTCTCTTGGTTTATAAAGCTGTTACTTCAATCTTCCATTATTGAACACCGCTAGCTATGCGCGCGGAGACAGGAAATGAGATTGAACGCAGAAAATCATTCAAAGCCCGCGGTGATTAAAGCATGTTAAACCGGCTTTTTTCAAACATACATGATATAGAAGAAGAAACATCCAATTTCTTCTTTACAACTTAGCACCAACAAAAGCAACCTATCTGTGAAACAATCAGACGTATCAAAACCTAAATCTTCATCTTGTGGCCATGTACATAAACAACTTCTCAGAAAGTAAGTTAAGTTATGCACTTATTTCTCCACCTACCTCACCAAGATGATCTCTGAAGCTTTCGTTGAAACTGGTGTGTATGCCGTGGTCATTCTGACGATCGACTAGCACTTAACCGAACAGGTACCACGATGAACAAGCTACAAAATTTGAAAATAAATTGAGTGTTTTTTTTCTGGCTTTGTCCACGTGATTGTTAGCGCCTCGACATCATGTCCATTAAAGACAGAAAAAAGATCACAGCCTAGCCACATGAACAGAATGTAAAAACATGGACCGTGCAAAATGAATGGCTGAAAAACAACATTAAAATTTATTTGTCACTGAACCAATAGGAAAAGTAGCTCTGAATTATCCAAGCTTAAATCTAATTTAGATTTAATTCGAAAATATTTAAATGTAGGATTGGGGACTTGTTCAACTTTTGCCGCCTTTTCAGTTACAATTTTTTAATTTATATTACACTTTTGGTTTTGTAAAACCTTTTTTATACGAACGTTAGGCTGAAAATGGACAAAATTTAAGAGCACTCCCGAAATTGTGTAACAGTTGTGAATTATTTAAAACACTTTATAGTGAATTATACTTTTACAGATACAGGGATTTTACAGAGTGGAGAAGAGCCTTCGTGCAAAACATCCCACTAAAGCAACACATATCGCCACCAAAATATGTACATAAAACAGACAAGCACAAATAGAAGTTGAGGTAGGTTTAATTTTATTTTCTATATTTTTGTTGCTGAAATTTTTACTAAATTTTATATAACTGACTTTGTATGAGAAAATTTTTAAATATGACAACTGCCAGCCTGGGTAGCCTGTGTTATTACAAGCTGGTGACATTCGCTGACAAGAGATCGACTGAAAAACACAAGAAATAAGTATGTCTGTGAGTGTTGGCAAGAAATGACAAAAACTTCTCATTTTCAATAGAACGTTCATATTGTCCACATTGCTTCCAACAAAAGGTTTCTATTTGTTTCTATTTTTCTCATTTTGAGAAACAAGATGAATGAAATCAGTCCCGTCATCCAGCCGTTGTCTGGGCGTTTGTCTTTGATCAGGTTTGTAAATTGCGAAGTTCGTTTTTCTTCAGACTCTTAAATTAATACTGCCGTAATTAATATTCCCATTAATCTAAAATGCTTCTGGGATTTTTTTTATAAACAACAGTAAACTTGTTTTACTGGTTTTAGTACGCTTTATAAATTGCATTCTGACGCACTTAATTTTAGTACGGACCGGAAATGCCATTCGGTAACGAAGGCGGATTGAAGTCACCAGATATATCTTTTGACAAAGAAACTGTAAAAATCAAAATGGATCTCTTTTGGCGAAATCTCATACAAACAGATTACATATAGTCGTTTAAACTCCACTATTAAGTTTTTCGTTACATTAAAAGTACAGAAAACTGTTGCACGTTTGAAAATTAAAACAATATTATAAAGAATGTACTTTATGTGCAATATATAGTAGTTATGCAATGGTTACCAGTGGGATACCGTGGAATATACCATGCGTCACTTGTATTTTCCGTATACACACTCGAGCCTTTAGGCGAGTTTGTATAGGAAGAAAATACAAATGACAAGTGGCATTTCCACGGTATCCCAAGAGTAACCATTGCATAACTAATTTATCCCATGTCTTAAAAAATAAAACTAAGTAATTTATCCCTGCATGGAGAACGAAGAACTAAAACTGCAGTTTGAGCTGACGTTTTAAGCTCTCACAACGTTGACCAACAACTTTGACGCCATTTTGGAAACGTATGCACACAGCTTTAGCACCAATTCGATAGTCTCTCTCAAGTAATGGCGGGAAAGCTGGGTGGAATACCACCCGTTGGATACCGCAGAATATGCAACGGCTTTCTAGGCCTCTGATTGGTTGTATTTTTTAAAGCATGGGATAAATACATGTATAACATGTACTGGTGTGTGTATACATACATGTTGTATGCATGAACCAAAGTGGAACTACAGCAACTACAGTAAGTAAGTCCGTGGCTCAATCAATTCTTGAAAAGTTTGATCATTGTCGTTGGGGAAACAACAAAGCTGAGGTTTGAGCATTAGCTATTTGTCAGAGCAGTGCAACTTGTTGTTGGGCAGCTTTATGCTTCTCTATGATGCTGATGATCAAACTTTTCAACCTAGAGTTGAATTAGAAAATCATTCGTTGTTCTTCGTGTGTTGCTCTGACGAATGTTTAACACTTAAAACGTCAGCTTTGTGCGGTCTCTACGGCATGACCAAAATTTTCAACCTAGAGTAAATAAAACCACGAGCATGTTTCGCTTACTCATCCACGTACTCGTCAGTAATTTTGTTTCAAAAAAAAAAATTAACAAACAACATTCTTGAATTTTAAAAAAAGCTTAAGAAATAGTCTCTTTGATGTTATGAACCTATATATTAAATGCCAGGGCTTTTCCTTTGATGTCATAGAAGTCTTAAAAATGTTTTCCTTGACTCATATGCATCAACTATTCTTCTCCCATCATATTAATATTGAGAAAGAGCACAAAAGCTATGCAGAGAAAAGGAGTTTTTTTGCCAACTCTTTTCATTCTGAAAATCCCTTGATTTCACTTGCATGGGAGATCGGCAAAGTTGGTGTGACTTTTCTTTACATCTCTGTAAGACCTACGAACTACCCTCTTAGTAAAAGTGTTCATTATAAACATACCGATTCCTTATCATAATTATTGTATTCATCTTCACATTATTCCAAGCACACCCTCAATTCTATTCCTTATTTTAATCATAATTATGTCATAATTATGTCTCCAGATGATGATGATCTCTTTCTTAATTAATCGAACCTACCCTGAGGCAACCCTTATAATCTATGGAATGAAGGGAAGCACATTTTAACTTCCTTTTTTCATTCTATACTTTTTTGACTCCAAATTATCTGTATAACAATGTCCATTGCTAAGAATCTCTCAGCCTGCTTTACAAATTCTAAGGCGTTGTAAATGCTTACAGGCGGCAAATAGAGAACCCATGTCTGCCTGATTATTTAGTGTTTTTTTCTTTAAGTTCATTGCAATTGTTGTTATTTTTGAACGAGCAAAAATCAATTCTGTCTAATTCTGTAGGGAATGTAAAGGGCGGACGTGGTTGGCACAGTTGGTAAGATCTCTGCTTTCGAAAAGGCCCCCAGTCGATCCCAGTAGTTTGCCGAGATTCGAATATTTGTGTGGCCTTCTTTTCTACCTAAGCCAACTCAGCTTTCAATCCTTCCAGGGAGGTAAATGAGTAGCAGCGTTTGCTGGAATCTAACCTGCGATGGATTAGTGTCCCTTCCAGGGGGAGCCAAAGACTCTCATCCACTTAACGCTACAGAAACCGGAGATAAGCGCCGGCCCCCATGGCCACATGGCTCGTAAAGGATTTAGCTAGCTTAGCTTAGGGAATGTAAAGAGATTTGGACCCCTTAAATTTGCCGTTTAAACAATCTTGACTTAAAATTGGTTTATTTATTTCTTTGTTGTTTTTAATTCATTATTTTTTTGAAACAAGACACTTTGCAAAAGCGTACACTGGGTTGCCTGCTTTCTGACGCAACATTTACAAGGGTTTCGATTAGTAAACGCTAGCAAGCTAAAAAAGCACAGAGCATTTAGCTATTAATTAACATTCTAAACGTCCCAAATTATTAATAAACTCCAGCTTTTCAACTAGCCACTAGCTGTAATTGGGACTAATAGCAGACTAACCAAATTATTATTTAAAAAAGAGCAAATTCGAAAACAGATTGAATTACCTTGAAAGTTGTTTGCGCATAAACATTTCCTCTGCAAAAAGGAGCTGGTGAAGGGAACGTTTGTAATTATCCCTATTTAACTCGCCTTTCAGAATCTGTGCTGAAACCACATTTTCTACCCGTTGAGGAAGTTTGTAGGTATTCCTAAGTATTTTATCGTTGCGTGTGAAGTTTGAGTTGGGTTCCATACGAACGACTTCATACGAGCCGTCGTCCCACATTTTATCCTGCAACAGAGTTTTTTTGAAGAAATAAGTGGAAATTACTGCAGCTAAAAGCAAACATCTTCAAATAAATGTCTACTTGTCCAGACCCACTGCCATCTAAGAACTTACGGGAAAATAGCAATGCCCTCCCAATGAAAAACAGGAACTGTACATCAGTTGAATCTTTTAAATCCTAGGGAGAAGAAGTTTGATTGTAATGGCCGCACCTAGCATTGGACAGTTTGAATGTAAAGACCCTGAGCATTGACCAAAATTAATCTTCAAAAAATTTGAGTACTATACGACACGTATTCACAACATCACGTATTTTGAAACACAACAAGCGTGTTAGAAAATCCGAATACATCATAACGTGTTTCAAAACAATTCTTTTGTGTGTTTGCTAACACATACCTGTTTTAGTGCGTTGAAATCTTTTATATTTACTTACATTCTGCCAACATCTACCGGATAGAAGTATTCATTATGAAACTTTCGAAGACGTACAAGAACTAAGTCCAACAGTTAAAACTATCAATTTTTTCCATACCTGTAAAAATATATCGTTCCTGATGTTGAGCAAGTCCTTAAGAATTTCGTCTTTATCTACGTCGATGTTTAGCCTCTGTACCAAAACACGCGGCCTTCTTCCAAAGTCGAACAACACGGCTTGCACAAAGGTACCATAAATGGTACTTTCAAAAGAAACCTTAACTTGAACGCGTACTGTGTACTTGGAGTGGGGAGCAGGCGGTATACTGCATTCCACGGTTGAATCTCCCTTTAGTTCTCGCTCGTGAAACCAGACGAACAAACCACTATCCGTGTAGTAGCCCATGGAAACTTTTTCCATTCTGTATTGATGGTGATAGCGATGTAACAATGCTATAGTCTTCAAGTTACCGGCTTCGGTGGGCTGCAAAATCGATTTGGTTGATATAAACAGTTACTGTTTTATAGAATATGACTTTCTCATTCTATCAGGCTGCATGTTTTAAACTTATAGTTTTAAGGATCCCGACCCAGTTGAGGGTTTTCACCGCTCAAGAATTTTTACATATATTGCCCTTGTACGGAAACAAGTTTTATTTCTGTTATAAAAGTTTTAACTTCTTAACAAAGGGAAAGAATGCGAATGCAAAGCGCGAATGTATTTTATTTCTTTCATGAAACTTTAAATTATCGCAACGTGGTGACAACCGCATATTGCTAGCGTGGCGTCATTTTGGTTTTTAGTAGCGCTATGAGAACTCACTTGCTGACCAAACAATTAAAACGCTCGTTCTGTCCAAATAATTTTATAATAAGCATTTCCGTTGCTTCTACGTTGTATTATAGACTGTAGAAATTTGTGACATGCAAGCATAGAAGGTAATTAAGGGTTAGTTACTGAATGTGAGTAGTTTGTTTTCAAATACATCCATGCGCTGGCGATATAATGAACAAGCTAAAAAATTTGATTAACGCACGATGCAAAGCAAAGCGAAGACCCTAATGAGTGTTGCTCTGGCCGCGAATGGAACCCAGGCCTCCCGCACGATAGACTGTCACCTTGCCATTTAGGCTAACCAGACAGCATTATACCACGTACGACGGTATCCAAGAGAATAAAAATATCCCTAGGCAAAGGAAGGCTACCAGCTTAAATATCATGCCTTTATTCCAAATATATACCACTAATATCCTTTCTTAAGTTTTTCCACTTTAAAACTCTATATGGCCCTTAACTGTTAGATTCGGCCTTAAGCTCGGGATAAGGAAATTTTTACGAGCCAGCTAAGGATTTCGAGATAGAAAATGTGCCTTTCGTTTACTTAAGTTGTATACGCGCAGTAATAAAGAATACCCTATTAAGAAAATTAGAAGGATAATCGCATTGAGAAGCTATGGCACAACAGTAAACTCACGAAGTGTGCAGTTTAACTCAAAAGATAGTGATCTTTATTATATTTTGCATCAAACAGCACACTTTGTAAGTTTACGATTGTCTTAGCTTCTAAATGCAATTGTTTGTTACTGCGCTTATGCAGCAAAGTACCACAAAGCTCCTCTTATACTCCGGCAGTTCAAGAAAATTCAACAAGGGGAAAAGATAATGGTTTACCTTGAATCGAAGCTCGAATAGCCAATCATATCTGTGTCTACCTTTCCCGTCATCAGGAATGGAAACGGCTAGCGTAGTGGGTATGCTGGTTACCGTTACGTCTGGTAAACTGTCTACAAACTAATAACATTGAATTAACAATGAAAACCGTTATAAAAAAACGATCGTAAGCATACAGTTAGGTTTGCAGTATTTCAAAATGCTGTAGCAATGACAATGCCGTTTTATTCTTGTCTGTTGAGACGTTTTGATCTGTACTCTCAACAACGGAATTCATAGCCAGATTTTTGTTTAACAGCAAAGGTTCTTTTGCATAGCTAGAGACATTAGCTTTGAAACAATACTTGATATATGCAGAAAAAAAATTGTTGAGCAGTAAGATATTGACAAGGCATCAGGACCCTGCTGTGCAACTAGGGATCATAAGTTTAATGAGACACTTAAAGTACAAAAGGAGGCTGATTTTGCAACCATACACTGGCTGTGCAACAACGTTTTTAGTTGTAAAAACGTAGGTTCACTTTCGAACAAGCAATACCAAAAATTAGTTTGATAGGATATTAAAATTAAGCTTTAGGTTTTTTTACGCTCTCTAAAAGTGAGCGCCAAAATCGTCTCTTGAAAGTTACAAGTCCACGCGATTATTGAAAGTTAATAATTTAATTACTCTGCCGGTTTCCAGACAAAAAGTGCTGTAACAACGTGTCTACGACTTTTCATATTCAATATCAAAGTAAAGTTATATTGCTTTTTAGAAATTAAGTTAAAAAATGTATAGACCACGCCAAACTTGCTCTAAAATCAAAAGTTTTTGGAAAAAAGAAAATCGCAGACAAATTTTTGTTCTTCATATACAGAGTAAGATAACGTGTAAATTTTAAGAAAAACTAAGAAATTCCATTTTAAAACATCAAACGTCAACCAAACTTCAAACTAATAATTGAAAGGCGGGAGAAATTCCGGACGCGAGTCAAAAAACCCGCCAAATCACTTGAGTGAATACTTTGATACACAAATTTTGCCGGAGCAGAAGCTCAAAAAATCATTTTGATTCATATATTCAGTGGGTTGAATTTATTGAAGACTCGGCCATCTTCAAGCCATGGGTTAAACCAAATTAACAATCGTTGTGGTATCGATAGATACGTCCAAATCACGTGATTGGTTTTGAACAATTGGGCACGGGGACTTTTTACAGTTAACGATGGTTGCTTATTAATCTCATTTATTGCACTCAGCATAAATCTCTTCGTTACATTGTACCCAAGCTTCACGAACTAAAGATGCTAACTGCAGAATTCTAACGAGTGAAGTCTGCTACTTATAGAGATCTCTTTATATATATAAAAGAAATATTATCCCAGATAACACCTCAGTGTAAGTATCATTACACTTCAATTATCATTACACTAATAATCATATCCCAAAATTTTAAATGAAACAAAAGATACCTGAATTTCTTTCTTAGAAGAGTCCATCAATTTGCCAACACTTCTAGTATCTGGTAGTTTTGATTGCTGTTCTTTCCAACGTGTCATCCATTCTTGTAGTTCTCCCTTTCCATGAGCAAGCGTACATCCCTTATCGAAGGGACAAACCAAGCCTTGATTAAACCTGTGAATAATTTTATAAATTTTAATAATCTTTCACAATCAATCCAGACCCAAAATGAGATGGGAGTGTAAAGAGAATGACGTTTATGACAAACATAAATGCTGTTCAAGAACAACGTTACATGCACAATTCAAGACTCAAATGTTTTGATCATCTCTGTTAGTGCTGTAAAACACTAAAGCTTCTACCTTTGGGAAAGCAATTAAAAATTTTGCGCAATACGAGAGATTATATGGTGTCATGATATATTAAAAGTAATCACATAATAAAATTTTTGATTGTCCAAGGCTTGAAAATTTCTTAACATAAACTATTTTGACAAGATGGCGATGTTTACTTAATCGATAGCGACGAGGCGTGAAAACACAAATACAAGCCGAGTAGTTCTAATTCTACATTAATGAACTTACTTCCCAAAGAACTGCTGATGAATTCTACAACAAACTAATTTATTAATTTTCTTTTACGGTTATAGTTTCAGTTTTCAACAAACTTTGTCGAAATTGTTCATAACGCACTCAGCTTCGCTTCGTGAAATCATTGAAATTTATGGCCGGTTATAGTCGCTAGCGGGAGAGTGTATTTGTAAAGAAAGCCCTCACATCAAGTAACTAACTCTTAATTAAACTATACTTTAAATTGTGTAAAGCTCTGTTTGTGATCAATCTGTGATTAATATAAGTGATGTACATAGTGCTAAACCACAATATGTTTTAAAGAAATAAAGAAAACAAGAAAAAATACAGAAGAAAAGGGGTATTGTTAAATTAGCATCTTCTGCGGGCCGCTGCAGATAATAAACACAGTTTTAAAATCGGTTTAGAATCACTTTTGTGACCTTTTTTACTAGACTCGATACCCGAGCAATGATCGAAGCTTGCCTTACCTTCCTCAGCTCTTTTTTGGCTCTTACTTTGAGACTTTGAACGGTTGTCAAATACCTTCACTCTTTTTTTCACTTTGACATTTATTGGCTAAAGGGAACATTTTTTCAAACCTTTTCTTAAAAGCAACACCCTTTGTTAAAGCAAATATGTCCTTCAAACCATACTATGAAGGGCATAATATGCTGATCTACATGAACAGTTTTAGTGATCTCACCACCGGTCCTTTTGGAAATTCCAATATCTTTAAATGAATAAAAAGGTAAGAGGCTTTTGACCTGGCGACTAAAAAAATGAAAATTTTCTTACTTTTCACAAAGACCAAAAGCTCCATTCTTGACACCTGGAGGGGGACTTCGGAAGCTGTAGTTGCTTTTTTGTGGTTTTGATGTTACTCCGGGCGGCCTCACTTGAATCTTTGTTAACTGAACGTTTTCTAAATAAAATTATAAGCAAATTAAAGAGAGTTATGTGTGATTTTTCAACAAGAAGAACAATTAGGCACACTTTCCATTACTTCTTTAATTCTAACTGTTAACTTCCTCAAAAACAGCGAGAAAGTAAAATGTTATTTATAACACGAAAACTGTATCCCTATCCTTAAACTAGATGTATCCCTATCATTAAACTAGATGTATCCCTATCCTTAAACTAACTGTATCCCCATCATTAAAGTAGCTTTATCCCTACTGTTAAACTAGCTGTAACCCTATCATTAAACTAGCTGTAACCCTATCATTAAACTAGATGTATCTCTATCATTAAACTAGCTGTACCCTATCATTAAACTAGCTGTATCCCTATCATTAAACTAGCTGCATCCCTATCATTAAACTAGCTGTATCCCTATCATTAAACTAGCTGTAACCCTATCATTAAACTAGCTGTAACCCTATCATTAAACTAGATGTATCTCTATCATTAAACTA
>JAOBAY020040404.1:0-13934 GCA_025331085.2 Zoanthus sociatus
TGTTTTACTGTTCTTGTTTACCTCAGTGCCAGTCCGCCCAAACCGGTCCCAACCATCCCGCCAGCTGTCTCCATCCCGCCACCGACATATTCTGAAGCTGTAGGAAATTTCAATTCTAACAGTCGCCCTCCGCCCTACAATGTGGCGTTTGTACCGTCATTATGATTGAATTGTGCTGTACAGTACGAGACTTGTTAAGTTTACCACACGACGACAAATGGCACGGATCTTTTATTGAACGTCAGCAAAATAGAGAGAATTGCCATTTCAGAAGTACAGCCTTTTACAGTTTGATGTTAAGCGTTACGTTAAGCAATTTTATTTTTCCCAAAAATAGCCTACAGTAGGACTTTATTTGGATAATTATAATGAACTTGTTACAGACTGCTTAAAACTCCTCAATTCGGGATTTGTAGCAGAAAAAACTCTGCTCAAGTAATAATCTGTTGAACCCACAAAATATATTGCTTGATCTCTTTTCTGTCTGCTGCGCAGGCTTCTTGTTCGATGTTTTAGAAGTGATAGGTCCATTGTTGAAAAAAGCGATGAGCATATTTCAAACTGATATTGTCATTACAGACTAATTTTGCGATAGTTGTTTAAGAATATATATGTGGCCTGCATCGCTGGTGAACTTAGGCCCTTAATTGAAATAGAGATTTGTGTTTATAAATGCAATGGTATTTAATTGATCAGTACAGCCTTGTACATTTAGATTAAATGATGTTAATATAGAAGAAGAAAGTAGCTACTATTGTTTTAGTGATAGCAGAGAAGCAATAGATTTGATGTAACGAGTTCTGGATCTTAGAGCCTTGAAAAAGATGGCCTTACCCATTATAACGGCAAATACGTCGAAAGTGTGTACAAATCAACCCATGATTAATCAACCGAATTAAAAAAAACTGTAAACAATAGGTTTTACGCAGGTGAGAATCACGTGACCACTGCTACCTTCAATCAATCAGCTATGAAGTATCCAGAAGTGGAGAGAGCAGATTGTCATTAATTGAATAGAAATAGAATCTTTACTACTATCGTAACTTAGTTTTGCTGTCCAGTACCACTTTCTTTTACAATTCCTGAGAAAAATGTTGATTTTCTATTCGCTGTGATTTTTGTCAACATGTATGTACCTTCTCAGGCTGGTAGTTTCTAAAGTGATGATTGGAAACTTTGATTCAGTGACTTGTATTTATTTAAAAGTGTTTCTTGAAACTTGTCGTGTAACTAATGTTATCCTGCTCTATCTCTTTTTGAACAACTTTTTGTAATATCTGGTATGAGCCCCTGCATCTGATAAGGTGGGTGTAGTCACGTTACCTTTAACTGCAGAGGGCCAATATGTAAGTCTGTATTTTGTAAATAGCAACTAACTCAATGCATAACGCATTTCCACCCCTTTTCTGAGTAACTTGTGTACAAATACCGCGAAAATATAGCGATAACATATTCATTGATAGTTGTAATCTTCAGTAACAAAAACTTTGCAAACGGTCGGCAAATCAGTTTTCAAAGTAGTGAGTTGTATGTGTATGTAAGTGAGCTAAAATTAAAACAATTTATCAAAAGAAAAATTAACCACGCGCTTTTGTTATCGCCTGACGCCCATTGTCGTCGTGGTTTCATCCATTTGTTTTGTTTTGTTTTTACAATCTACCAATTTTTATACCTTAGTTTATCAAAATTCGTCAATACCAGAATCGCGCTGTGCTGAATGCGTAAAGAAGCAATATGAAGCATTCATGTTAGTAATGCATAGCATTTACACATTTCACATATGTTTTAAGGTGTCCTAGTAACCTTCACATTAATGTTCCACTGTTAGTGTTTCGTCAACATAATAAGATTCCATGCATGGTGATAGTTTACTGAGCTTCGTCAATGAAGACGTCCAATGTGCTAATAAAGGAAGATTATAAACGATCTTATTGATAACTATGATTAAGCACCCTAATCTCATTGGCCTTCTTGTTTTTTGTACTGTATTGTCAACTATTTTTTTCTTTTATAGTCTTTCATATTATTTTGTATTAAATTTACCCCCATTATTTACATTATTGTCGTATATGCTGAGATTGTAAATATCAATCCCATCTTTTTAAGCACTTGTAAATTCTGCAATATTTATGTCATCTAAATCGATTAGCGTTTTTAGATGACACATTCATTATTCGGGCCTTTTTTCTTTCATCCATTTTTACTCTTCTTATGATGTATTATTGTAGAAATAAAGAGTGTGTTGTTATTGTGGTTTAAAGCTAAAATGAGTTAATTCTCTGCAGGAAATTATTATATTAATTTCAAAATTAACAAACAACTACCAATTAATTCCACGAATCCCGGTATTACAGGGTAATCGCAGCACGAAATTTAAATTTTACGTGGAACGTTAATGTTTTAAATTTCATAACTGCGTTTTTTACGCGATTTTGCTTCATTGGCTCTCAGTACTAATAAAGCTTCAGAAATCTTATTGATCCTTACGTTCTTTTTGAAGGTAGACTAACAATCATGTGTACTTCCTAGTACATTGCCTTTTCTATACTAGTGTCGCAAGTTTGATTCAGTATCGCATGTCTACCTTGTATGTACTCATTTCATTGCTATACGTCTAATACAAAGTTCCGGTGGCTTGTTCATAAGACGGTGGGGGGTCATCCCAAGAGTTCACTGGGACCCTTGAAAGTTCGGATGTTCTCCTTGTCCTACACACTGACCACTCCGATTCTCCTTCCATATCTTCAGGTGCTGCTACAAGCCCCTCGAGATTGGATTCATGTGTACGTAGGAGCATGCGCAGTTGCCTTTGTTTGTACCAGCAGTAAAGGGCTAAGCAAAGACTTAAAAACAAACCAGCTGCGACAACTGTCAGTGCAGTGGTCAATTGCAACACCTCTGTAAAATAAAATAAACAGCATAAAATAAGCTATTGTGTGACAAAACGACCTTCCATTATTTTGTATTACATCAAGAAACATTGAATTTGAAGATTACAGTAGCGCCCTTTTATAAAAGATAACTAGAACCAAACCGTGAGTTCGTCGAAAATCTCAAAATTTCTTGAGTTTGTATTTCTATTTTGATGTAGTTGCTCAAGGCCCGCGGAGGGGGGAAAGGGGAGGGGCTGAGGGGAGCTAAAGCCCCCCTACTTTTTTGCCTGACCCTAACCCGAGAAAGAAAGAAAAAAAACTGGAAAGAACGAAAAGAAAATGTGCACAGCTACAGAAAGGAAATAATTCGATGAAAGAATAACATTGAGTGGAGAGATTATCGTTAAGATAAAGCCCTGCTTAAAGAAACGATAATTAAAAGCGGCATTACCTTTGCTATACCCGGAGTTTTCCGAAGTTTTCCCAGTTAGATAAATTACAAGTTCTCATGTAAGCAAGTGGCGTCAACAACCTGTTATGATGACATTCAAGCGGCAACAAGAGGGTGAAGTGTGTCAGAGAAAGCAATGATAAGCGAAGTTATCAAAATTTGTTTTCTCCTTTTAGTAAATGTACCCACTAGTACCTCCGGGTAAAGATCGTTTTCCGCTGCAAGGCGATAGAAAAGTTGGCTTCGCTCGACGATGACACAGTAACGTTTTACCAGTTTGACTAACTACTGAACACTCACAAGACGAAGACGGACAGTATATCTATACTGGATGTAGCAAAAGATTTCGCTAGAAGAAATGAAAACAGGAGGCGTAACCTCGGAACTTTCAAAGAAGCAGACATTTCAAGCAAGCCGCTTCAGCTTTCAATAATTGTTGTTAGATTAATATATGATATATCTATAACTGAACGCTCGCTTTCATTTGAGTTTCGGTTGCATGCATATGAATTTGTAAAGTTACCGTTATTTTTAGTGGAGTCAGGTTGGCCTGCCGGTCGTCATTGGCGCCTTCACCTCTACGACCCGGAATCAATTCCCAGGTCCCGCAGGTGGGCTGTGATTTGTCGATCTCAATTTGACTCCGAGGGTTTTTTCCCGGGTATTCCGGTTTTTCTCCCTCTGCAAATTTGACTTCCACGCCAAGATCTGAGCCGTCGAGCGATTAAACATTAGCTTCTGGCTAGGAAAAATGGGCAACCACTTCCTTCGCAATTGACGTTAAATAAAGTGTTTATTTATTATCATTAGAAAGACAGGCCGTGATGTTGTAGTAGATGAACACACATTTGTTGTGTCATTGCTCAGAATCTTTGCCATATTGTCAAACAGCAGCTTCATTAACTCGAACCAGGCCTCTTTATAACTTTTAAGTATTTGCAAGAGAGTCTCAATTATTCATGGTTATAAAATGTAACTCCATTTCCAGCGACTTCAAACATCAAAACCTCAAATTTTTCCCAGGCGAGCAAGATCCCGGGTCCTTACTACAAATTGCTCGCACAAAGTCAACTCGCGGAGCCACTCCCTGGGCCCTGCTGCTTATATTATAATGAATACTTACTCTTCATACTTTTGTTTTTTGACAATGGCTTTCCACAATAAAACGCATGGAAATCTCTGAACCGCTCCCTCGTTGAACCATTCATCCAGAAATGTATCCGGAGTCTTGACCCCGAGGAAACAATTGCGAACTCGGCATTTTTGCTTCCACTCTTGTAAGCAATTAACGGACTGAAACTGTGTGGGCCGTCACGGACCTCCAAAAAATGTCACCAGGTACAGTACCGTTTTCAAATGTTACCTTGATGTATTGTTGAGAAGACGCGGATATAATCCAAGTACAGTCCACATTGCTGGCAGGAGGCGGCGGACAACCAGGAAATGTGAGGATCTTCTGTTGCCTAACTGAAGCTGTGAGGTAAGTTTCGCCGCAAACTTTGACAACAAATAAAAAAAGAAGCTGGTTTATATAGCGTTTAGATTAAGTGAGCTACATGACAAGACACTTTGTAGAAGGTCCTTCTTTAAGTCTGCACTAACGACATGCTGTCTATATTGCTGCGTGCGAACTAAACATTTCTACACAACTCTTCTAACTGCAGCTCTATGAACAGGTTTCTACTCAATTATCAGGACCTTGCGAGAATGGATAAACAAATTGCAGCACGATCTGTATAAAATGCAAGTTTCTAGCGGTAAAACCATTTAACAATTAGATCTTGAGGACAAATGGACTACGAGTTAATAGCTATTCAAACTCGTAGTCAATGAGGCCGAGAGGTGTAGTGTTTTAGGATTAACCTACTAATCGGTCAAAAAATTATGTACAACTTAAATTATTGACGGGGCTGATTACTATTTTGATCCGCTATCTTCAGTTTTCTACTAGTAGTCTATCACAAATAGACCTCTAGTAGAGTAGCCATTCAGAATGCAGTATGCGTGTTAGACCGTTAGCTGGTTTATACTAATATAAAATAAACATTGCTAAACTAATATAAGCTTCAGTCATAAACACGTTTGTATAGATAGGATCTTTTAAGACTGAAACTTGCACCGTTAACTTTCATACAAACCGCGGCTATAGAGAGAAGTTAGTATAACTGACTATTGATAAAATTGCTACATGAATTCTTGTTTTGGGCAGCACCACCGACACTGATTAAAATTATTTGGTTTGAACAGCAAAATAAGAAAAGTTATTTTTTTTCCTTTTTTTTTCTTAGATAGTTTGTAAATGACAGCTATTTGGATTTGTTATTTACCGTGGTTAGGATTTGTCGTCAAAGCGAGGCCAGAAGGTTTTGCATTGTAGAGCGCGTGGAAACCTTGCCTACTGTTTGACGTATCTGAAGTGAAACGTATCCACAAGTTTTGTTCCAGACGACAGAAATGAAAAAGGCGATGCACGTGAGCCGCTGGACCTAGCAAGTAGACGGCTGTAACTGAACGGTCCGTCACGGATCTCCACGTAATCAAAACCAAGCTCTGTGTTAAAATATGTGAAAGTTATTTTTACACTTCTGCCGAGTGATGAGTGTACAATCCAAGTGCGATGAAGATTGTTGGCGTAAGTGGATGGGTAACCAGGACTAGAGAGAACCTTGTCTTTCCCTTCTGACGCGTACAAGTAACTGAGTGTGCTGCTACAATCTGTGCAGGGGAAAAACACATGTGAGCACGCGCAGCTGTTTTCTGCCTCTCGGTGTTGTGTTGTGTTCGCTGCTAAGTAGACCTCGAGGACAAATGGATTACGAGTCAATAGCCCGTGACGCCGTAGGCCGAATAGGCAATTCAAACTCGTAGTCCACGAGGCGGAGAGGTCTAATTGTTTTAGTACAAACCTATCAATCGGTTAAAAAAGGATATACAAATTAAATTATTGAAGAAATCCTCTGATCTTAAAGCAAAACGGGGCTCATTACTATTTTGCAATTCATCCGCCATCTTTTCTCCACTATAAGGCTATCACAAATAAACCTCTAGTAGAGCAGCCAATCACAATGCAGGGGGAGGGGGGGGGAGTGGTGCACATTTTTTTTGTTTGCACGATAGTTTTTTGGGCAAAGTAGCTGTGTTCGTTTCTTCCTCAAAACCTAGTGTAATTCACTAGTTTTCAATTAAGTTATGTTCAATCGTTTCCAGGTTTTTTTCCCGTAGTTAATTTGTTTGCACGGATTTGAAGCCTGCTTAAAGTTTTTTTTTTCGGTTTTGTGTCTCCCCCTAAAGAGTCCAGTGGTCAATCCCTAATGATACACTTTTTACTTGTGAAGGAACAGAGATAATTAAGTTTTGATGTTGACACTGGTTTCAGGGGCTTCTGAAATCCAATAAAATGATGAACCATGTGGGTCAGTAGATACACTTGCAGTTTCTAAGAAGTTGTCCAGGTCACAAATCACAAATAGGAGGGGAGGGGGAGGGCTGGTAATGAGCTGATACATTTTTCGTAAAACTGTCATTACAATTTGAAGGAAACTTTTAACTTTATTTTAAAAAACTGTGGCTCAGAAGAAAAAGAAAACATAGATTTGTGTAATAAATGTGTTATATTGCATTTTCATGCAGCTCAGTAGTTGTGTTGTATTAGAAAAATATTTGTTGTGTCAAAAGGAGAATATACCTTCATTCACTGATTTACTTACCTTGCAACAGAACTGACCTTGCTTGTGAAATCGTTATCACTGTAACAAAAAAGCGACAAACTAATGGTGAACAACGACCCTGATATCACAGATTGTCGTTTCCTGATAAAAACAAACGATACCAAATCACGGCAACAAAAATATATTTTATTTTATATAGTTTACTCATTTTTAGAGTTTTTTTGAATACTTTGCAGGCTCAGTCAGCCTCATATGTATGTTCATAAGCCGGATAAACGACGTTGATTGGTCGACATCTTTACGATTCAGTTCTCTGCGAAAGTATATACAGTACGATTTTGCCGTTTTACTTTGCCCAAAGATGAGAGAAGGATCTCGCGAAACGTCGCCTACTAACTTATCCTGTTCACGACATGATAAAATCATCAATAGGGTGTTAGGTACATATTTCAGTTAGGTAAAAGTGTGTAAGACGTGCCATTTATTGAACTTTCACAATAGCACCACATAACTCAAGGTTAAAAGACTTGAAATATTTTAGCATCGCCTTAACCAGATAAGAAACTGTAACTTAAGGAAGCAATACAATTCCTACAGCTAGACCAACTGATTGGTGATTGTTCATAACTGCGAGATGTGTTAATTGTTGTCATAATGTTGCATATTTTATTGGTAATTTATTGCTGTGGAGCGAAGTGACTCGATTTCGACTCGATTTTGGAGTGGATTCCGCATGTTCTCCGACCTCACTGCCCCTGGGTCCCCCCCACATCATTTTATTAGTGCCACGTGCTTTTTCTATTGAAACTCTTAATGGTTTTGAAATAGGCTTTGATATAGAAAGATGAGCCACAATTGTTTCTGCATTTATTGGTTTGAACTCGGTTTCGATAATCTTTTCTGTCGGACAAAGCCGCTTAAGTTAACATTGCTGCCGATGCATAAAATTATAAAGTAGCCACCCGTAACTCATAAACAAGCAGTTTTTGAAAACTTTAAGTTTCTCTATATATACATTTACATTCATTCAAACATAGTTATAAACAAGACGCTCCAGAAGCGTTGAACTGTGTTCCAGGTCCCTCAATCGAGCCAGAAATGAACCTTATGTGTCTAGCTAGTGCCGCAAGGAACTGTGGGATACACATTTTGTCTGGACGACAAAAGCGGAATTAAAAACAAACGGATTTTATAACTGGGCCTACCACAGGTAGCCCAGTGAATAGTTTCTATCAGTACGTGCGTTTTGATTTTTTAATAATTGTGTTTTTCATAGCACTACGAAGCACGAAAATTACGTGAGCAATATGAGTGACTGTCTCCAAGTGTTAGAAATTGTTGAGAAAAACGCGCTTCGTTTATCGTCCTTTCTTTTTGAAATGATGTTCTGTGTGTCTTCATAGCCCGGTGAAAACGTTTGCAATGTTTGTGAGAATTCCGAGGAAGGGAAAATCTCGACTGCGTCTCGAGTTTTTACTGTTCTCCCGTCTCGAATTCTTGCCTCGGCTTTCTCCAGGCTATGAAATAACGGAAAATGTGTTTTATTTCTTAAGTGAAGAACTATAAAGCATTATTGGTATCTCATTCTACTACATTTCTTCCAGTTCCCATTCAAACGCGCGACTTCAATAAATATTCCGAATTGACAGCAGTGAATATCACTTTAAACCCGCGTTGCCCGCTTGCAGTTATAGAGACTAGTAGTAATGTTTGTCCCAGTCAGCGTTTTAGAATTTTATTTGCAGCAGCTTTGAAAGAAACGAATTAAATTAAGGTAAAAAAAAAAAAAATAAACAAATTCAAGAAAGATGTATTTTAACCAAGAAATATACAAATTAATAAAAATTAAATGGATGGCAAGGATTATTACATTTGAGTTCAAAGCTTTTACATTTGAGGCCAGGTATTACATTTGAACCCGAAGGAATAAGCATATAAAAACTGGTGATTAAACTTAGCTCGTAAAATTTAGACTTATAATATAATATAATATTATTATATTATTATTATATCATATCATATCATATGTCATATCATATCATATCGTATCGTATTGTATTGTATTGTATTATAGTATATTAGTAAATTTTTAGCTCAGGATAATGATTTTCCAGCTTTCTGATTGATTCCCTAAGCCCATGATATGAGCCATTATCGTTAAGTTTGAACAAATAAGGAAAAACTGATGGTGAATTTCTTGTGCTGAAATTTTGGAGATCGGAAAAACAATTTTCGCAGCGTTGTCGGTAAAGAAAATGTCACGATTTGAGGAGGTTTCACTTTATTTATTTAACACTATCCAGACCGGGCTTTTTGAGGTCATCTGGGAACGGGGACGGGGCATAAAGTGCCCGCGGCCTATAACTCCGGAACGGTTAAAGATATTGAGACCAAACTTAGAGGTTAATTAGAATATCATGAAACAATAATTTTTGTCTAGTTTAATTAGTGTAATACGTCATTGTGACATCATAATGATGTCATAAAATCAAAAAAATCGATTTTTAGCTGATTCTTTTATTCAAAACAAAAATTGCTTGTGGAAATGTTTTCAAATAAAAACAACAGTCCAAAGACTTCTAAAGTTTTCTTTTAATTGTATTTGCCATTTGAATTATTTTATTTTCATATATCAAATAGTTTTTAACAATTCAATGTTGAATCAATATTTAAACATTAAGAGTTGAACTTACAATATTTTTATCCAAAAAACTTTCCATCAAACTAAGCCTCGTTCATTGTTAATTAATCTAAATGTCAGAATATACATTTTCTTGTATAATATAATAAAATACAGCTCTCGTAATTCCAACAGTTGCGTGTTGTACATTATTATGTAACATTGCTGACATTTTCAGCATTAGATCACGGAAATGACGTCACTAAATGACGTCAGCAGTTCTAAAAGTTCTGAATTCTTTTTGCAGCATATAATAAAGAACTTGATTTCTGTACTAAACAGTTGTTCTTGGTTTTTGATTGAAAAAATATATGCGAAAGGTAAGAAAACGTCAAAAATGAATAAACGCTCCTCCCAAAACAGGTTACCATGGCAACATCACACATCCTAGCAACCAAATTTTATAATATTCCTGTTTTGCAATACATTTTAGGAAAAGTCACGAAATTTGATGGCAATTAGATAAATAGTAGCAGAATGGTGATTCTTTGAAATCAGCGCGGGCACTTTGTGCCCCCCCTTCGGTCTGGATAGGGTTAAAGGTTGCCTGATCGCTTAAGGGTAAAACTTTTTTTTTTTTTGTCTTTAACAAAGTTTAACACATTAATTCAACAACAGTTTCTTCAGCAAGCTAGATAAGGCTCATGTTCTTTCACACTTTAAGCGACGGATTGATAGTTCTTCTTGGTATGGTGTTGAGAAGTGGTGATGGTGGAGGTTTTGCTGGTGTGGGCACCTCGTTTTTGGCTTGATCAATTTCTGCTACTGGGCATGGGGCTTCATCCTCTATCTCGTTTAGCGTTTTTAGTAATTGTGATTTATTATGGTTTATAATGTTAGTAGGATTCGTAATAAAATAGGACCTTGGACTTTGTGCTTTGGACACTACATAGCCAGGTGAGACCATGTCTTTGACGTGAACTTCCATGTCTGCTAACAAAGGAATTTGCGGTTTGTCGTTATGGCGTAGATCGTAAATTATATCTTTTGTTTCTTTCTGTTCTTTTCCTCTTTCTCACGTAGCTCATCTTTCTTTGGATGTTGGGTTTTACCTCAGTATGGATAATTCTCACGGTGCTTCTCAGCTTTCTCCCCATCAGCAGTTCATGAAGTAGGGGGAATGCCCCTTAGCTATAAATGTGTTGATCGATAGGCCAACAATGCCTTACTGGGATCTTTCTCTTTATTGAAGATGCTCTTCACTGTTCTCACACCGCGTTCTACTTCACCATTTGACTGTGCAAACGTTGGACTACTCGTGATATGATTGAAGCCCCAGTCGCGAACAATAACGATTAACAAAAAGTTTTGTTCTTTCTGTTCAAATAAATCAGTGCCGATATTTCGCCATGGACGTTCTGGGAACATAATTAATCAGTCCACGGCTCCATTTTTAACCCTGTCTTGGCTGCGCAGATTCTGCAATTTTCTACCAGGTCTTGAATTTCTCTTTTTATTCCTGACCACCATACGGCATCTTTCGCTCTGGCCCAGCATTTCGTTATACCTTAGTGACCATTATAAATATTATCTAGTATTTCTAAACGCATGCATATGGGGATGGTCCCTTCAATTCTACTTCCTATCATTTCGGGAACCAATCATGCGCAGCTTCCTTCATGCGCGTAGCCATGACACTCCCCCTTTAAAAAGTATTTTAATGAAGGGAGTTATGCAAAAAAAAAAAAAAAAAAAAAACACACCGACTAATTTCCATATTTGGAATTTATGTTCTCTCTCTAACGCTGTCGTGGGTTAAGCCCACATAGCACCGACACAGATCTCTTCCAGTACTGTCTGTTTTTTGCCAGTATCACAGCTTCCTCAAAAGTAATTGACAACCCGGGCAGGTCCCTTGTGACGGTCTCCCGCCATCTCATCCTTTGTCTGCCTGGCAGAACAGATATGTCTCCGCGGTAGACGAGATGGTGGCATACGGACAACATGCCCGAACCAGGAAAGACGTTTGCTCCTGTTGGTCAGCGGTCAGTCAACATGGCGGACGTGAATTTTGTGGCTCCGCTAACTTTCTGAAATTTTAATGCTCCATGACCAAGCTCAATAAAAATCATTTTGGTTGATATAGACAGTAATTTCAATTTTCTGAAGACTAAAGGTATAGACCAAAAGGTATATGACTTTTTTTTTTTGCACGGTCGAGAGCGATATATTCGAATATAACGAAATCACGTGATCGATTAAAGCACTGTATATTGAGACTATTTTGTAAAATAATCATCTGAAAATCTGAGTTATATGCTAAACACTACCGTTTTACCACCCGGTTGTTTTGAGTATTTTGGAACTACCATATCTTTTTTGGAACTGCTTGAAAAGCGTCAAAATTTTCATCTCTAATTCGTTAGTTCGACAAGCTTACTCTAATCTTATTCGTTAGCTACCTAGAGTTGTATGCTAATGAAGCAGAATGTACAAAATGACTTCAACAAAGATTTATTTACACCAATAGCTTTCATAAAAGCTAAGACGTGGGGTAGTTTAGAAATGCTGAAAACTACTTGCATGCATGCTAATTCTGCATAAGCCACTACAGTTCAGTAGTTCGCGATAGGAACATTAGAACGTCGGCCATAAAGTAAAATGCTCAACCTTTCTCACAGTTTGTGAAAGGTAACCATGCAAGCCTCTACGTGAATCCGAGGGGAAGTTGATCTGGCAGAGTTAGAGAAGTGAAAATAATTATTAAAATGAAACATATTAGCATGTCTATTATTTCCACTTCACTAACTGTGTGAGGTCAACCTTGGTCTCGCTTTCATGTAGAAGCTTGGTTACCTTTCGAGAACTGTGAAATGGTCTATTTGTTGATCTCCATAAATAAACTACAACATTGTTAGTATATCAATCAGTACTTTAATGCATACACCCAGAGTTCTTACATTCCAACTTAATCTAGTTATTTTATTTCTACTTTCTGTTTAGTTCAATTATACCTCATAGTCCTGGCTTCTAGCAGGCTCTACACTATAGTATACGAGTGCAATGGTTTTTCGTTTTTTCAAAAAAAAGTTTAACAACATAGACTTGCGTACATTGAGCTGTGCAGGTAACATAACTGTTGTATATGAATGTCGATCGACTATATTTTTTTATCTCAATCATAGTTAACAAAATTTAGTTTTGCAGTATTACTTTAAGTATGCAACTAAAATAGCCTACTTAAAAACTGGTGCCTATTTGTTTGCTAATAGCTAGGAAACAGTACGACCAAACGTGTTGTCCATAAACTGCCAACACAAGGACTAGTGAGATTTACTGTAGAGATGTGCTTTCTGTTTATCGAGGATGATACTACTAAGACTACGGAAGATATATATTGGTGAGATAATTAAGCAAGTAAATCATCTGTTTGCTCAATTCATTCGTCCTTTAGGTGCATGTGCTCCATAAAAAAATCCATTTTCTGCTCAAGCCGTTCCAGCTTTTCCTTCACTTCCTTTAACGGACAGCTTTCAATTGAATACTTTCTTCACTGGCACTTAACTGAAAAGCAATTGTTATAAATCTTAAAACAAATATAGCATTTTGTAAACTCGATGTCAAAAATATCTACCTATATACAGAACAAGCAATTTTTCAAACTTACTCCACATATACACTGTTTTTTTTTTATTATATAAGAAATGAATATACTTTATAAGAATATTTGAGACTAAAATTGGTCAAATTTTAAGAATATTTTAAGAATAATGGTGAAGAATATTCGTATACATATTTTCAGTCTAAAATCAATTAAAAATAAGAATATTCAGCCTCAGTCCGAAAAACAATATTCTTATAAAAAAAGAGTGAAGGGCAATCGCTGCTGAGGCTATTGGTAACTAGTACTGCCTTACGAGTACATGATTTAAAGGACCATTTACATTGCAAACTGTAGTTTGCTAATTCAAAGACATCTCTGAATAAAAAAAAAAAACAAACACAAGAAAAGTAGATACCTTGAAACACTTCCTTACCCCACAAGAAATAACTTAACCCTATCCAGACCGGGCTTTTTGAGGTCATCTAGGACCGAAGGAGGGGAGGGGGAAAGGGGAGATAAGGGGGGCATAAAGTGCCCGCAGCCTATAACTCCGGAACGATAAATGATATTGAAATCAAACTTGGAGGTTAATTAGGATATCATGAAACAACAATTTTTGTCTAGTTTAATTAGTGTAATACACGTCATTGTGACGTCATAATGATGTCATAAAATCAGAAAAAATCGATTTTTAGCTGATTCTTTTATTCAAAACTAA
>JAOBAY020040428.1:0-13931 GCA_025331085.2 Zoanthus sociatus
ATTTTCCGGTGGGCTGTACGCCATCCCCCCCCCCCCCCCCCTCCTTTCTGAACTCCTTTTTATTACAAAATTCTAACAATATCTTTCCTTCCACATCTCTCCCCCCAATTCCATTTACTGCCTCATAATCCTCAACCTGTTTTTCAACATGTCCATTAAAATTGCCCATACCCAATACTAGCTAGCCCACGCTGTGAAGATCCTGCTCACTCCTCAAATCATCATAAAAACGCTTTTCTCTACACCCGTTCTGCCACTTTGCCTACCATACACACATATAATTCTCACCTCTTCTTCCTCTAGTTCCATCACTACTGTCATCACTGTCGTTCTTAATTCTTTCGGACCTTTAGAACCTTCTCACACCGCTCCTCCTTCACCAAAACTCCCACACCTCCCATACCATCACTATTCCCAGACCACCACAACTTATAGTGCCTACTCTTCACACCCATAAACCGCCTCCCTTGTCTTCTCCACCTCACTTCTTGCAAACAACACACATCCATCCTCCTTTTCCTTAACTCCTCACACATCTCGGTAACTCTATCACTCATACCGCTCCCTACATTCCAAGTTCCCACCCTCATCCCAAGCCGCTCATCAGGCTTTCAATCATTCTGGAAGCAGTGCTTACGCGTCCCAGCGTCAGGGTCTGCACTTTTCTGTACAAAAGTGCGGCCCACCCCAACCTTTGGGCTGGCTGGTGCCCATGTTTTCTTGCTGTCATCATGAGGATATACTGGAACGAGTACTTTCTACAGGGAGCATGCCCTTGCTTACCCCCAACCTCAGTTTTCGGACACGAGTGGTCCCAAAACTTTGAGATTTTGAGAAAAGTGGTTAAAAACTTGCTCGGAAAGGCAGCTACGCTACTCTCTGAGACCCCATATGGATTCCCCATGTAGCAAGTCAATTCTTGTTTAGATTTTTTGTTTAAGCCACGCGGCGACCCTTTGTGTTTCAAGGTGTACAAGTATTGTTTGCAATTGATATCGTAAAACATGGTGATCTCTACTCCTGGAATTCCTGGAAAACTCCTGGAATTTTGAAATTTTCTTCCAGAGCCCTGGAAAACTCCTGGAAAAACAGATAATTTCCCTAAACTCCTGGAAAACTCCTGGAATGTTAAGAAAACATTTTCGTCAGTTTTTAAAACAAACCAAAACCTGCAGAAGCATCTGACTTCTGATTGTATATTTTGTATTTTATGTAGAGTCAGGTTCAGTTGCCCACTACTGTGGCAGAAATTACTTGATAGAGTTGCATTTTCATGCCAAGACGGAGGAAGAAAATGGGGTTGGCTCCTGGAATTTTTTTTTTTACCCTAGAGAATTCCTGGAAAACTCTTGGAATTTTGTTGTTATCAGTTAGCGAGCACCATGGATGGTGGTTTTAAGTTATTTTGTTTTCTTTTTGTTTGACCTCACTCACAGACGAGAGTAGCTAATTGGAATATAGACAAAATAATATAAATATTTCTACCATAACCTCAAAATGAACAGATGTCACACTGATTCTCTTCCCTGTCAAAATCCTGCGTTTATCACGGGTTTCTAAAATTTCAATCTCAACTCGTAACTCGTTTTACTTTCTACTACACATTTACTTTACTCCACAGGGTTCGTACAGTCTTGAAAAGTCCTTGAAGTTGGACCATGGTCCTTGAAAAGTCCTTGATTGCGAATTTTCCTTGAAAAGTCCATGAATTTGGACCATGGTCCTTGAAAAGTCCTTGATTGCGAATTTTCCTTGAAAAGTCCTTGAATTTGGACCATGGTCCTTGAAAAGTCCTTGATTGCGAATTTTCCTTGAAAAGTCCTTGAATTTGGAGCAAAAGTCCTTGAAAATTATAATTTAGTCCTTAAATTAGTCTTGGTCAATGTATAATAATATGTTAATTAATTAATTAACCAATTAAGTCGCATATTTTAGATCAAAATTAAAATTGAGTCGATCGATTTCATGTAATTTATTTTTTTTATTTTGGGCTTCCTGTTTCTAAATGGCTGACTCTGAAATTAGTGGAGGTCGAGGAAAATCTTTGGGAAAAGGAAATGTCTCTCAAACAAAAGTGACTGTAATTTTGTATAATTTATAGATTAGTTGTGTTTGGTAAGACAAGTCACTATAGTACTTGTATAGTACTTATTAGTTGCTGATCCTTGAAAAGTCCTTGAATTTTGTATTACAAAATCTGTACGAACCCTGTATTAAGTACTTTTTCGAAAATGTTTTTGATTTTGGTCAAATCTCCCATTTTTCTTGTGAAATTCTAAAGGACTGGAAATAGCCGTATTTGACGTCATTTTCGTCCTAAATTTATCTAAAAAATATAAAGTGAAGACAGTTACGGGTGAATATCTAAATGAATTCGTCGAATATTGTCAATTTCTAAAAATAACAGTTATCAGGCAATGCTTTCTGCTTCAAATCACGCATTTGCGGCTTTCCCCAGTCCTCTTCAGGACGCGACCATAAACCAAGATGGAGGAATTTTAGAATTTCAGAGTAACAAGGAAAAAGGGAGATTTGACCAAAATCAAAGACGTTTTCGCAGAGGTGCTTAACATCGTATGATGAATAGTTTGATACAAAACAAGAAAAAGGGTTACTTGCACTTTAATAGTCATTAATGAATGTATACTGTATAAGCCATTGCTGTGAGGCACGGAGACTGTGAGAGAAGTACCTGTAACCAATAGAATAAATAGCTGATGGGTTGCAGTTTCAGTTTATTATAATTTTGCCCGTGCTTTACGTTTGACATTACTAGAGAAAATACAAATATGATTGTTACTGTTAAAAAAAAACCAAAGAAGCAAGACATTGTATAATACAGTTTATCTGAAGGCACAAGGCGAGGAAGCTCATAAATAAACCACAAACAATTATTGTACATAATTATAGTAAAGTTTATCTGAAGGTACAAGGCGAGGAAGCTTATAAAGAAACCACAAACAATTATTGTACATATAATACAGTTTATCTGAAGGCACAAGACGAGGAAGCTCATAAATAAACCACGGAAGCTTACTTGGACTGTTGTCTGCTAACCTAACCCAGGCAAGCAATAGGATTTCACGGTAACCAACGTTACCGGTAACATGTCGCTATCGTGTTGGGAAAATCGTGGAAATTAAATTCCGTTTTTCAGTGGAACTGATTAAAAGTTAAAATAGTAAAACACACTGACTTAGTACGTAGTTCTGGTCAATTTTAGTGTACGCATCCAGCATTAGCAATTTTCATTTTAATGTAGCAGCAAGTCCTGTTTAGTAGGACATTGGTTTCACATTTGTTTGTGTTACTGTATTGCTGTTTGTTGTAACAGCTAGCAGTAAAGACAAATTGGATGAGACACAATATTTATTATGACAGGTCGGTGCATTCTGATTCGCTGATGAAATTAACAAACGAAAGTGGGGTTAATGACATTTGGCGTACTTTCCCTGCAGACCCTTCTTTTCTTCTCGTCTCCCCAGTCCTCCCTCTGCATGTTTCTCGCACTCCCGAGAAGAAGGGTGTGCTCGCAGACTACGGTTACACTAGAACATGAAAAAATAGATGATTCAGCAATTCTGAAAATATTAGCAGACAGTTATTTCAGCCTTTTATTCTTAATAAAATAATCCCAGCATTTAAATATTTATGATATCAGTGGCTAAGACTAGTGCTAATTAAGGATAAGATGTTCATTGTAAAAGGAGTTACAATATCTCTTACAGTGGAAAAGGTATCGTCCTGACTCATACGAAACAAAATGCGAGACACGTAAAGCATGAGGCAACCAGAGAAGAGAACAAACTTTTATCTCACATTCCTTGCCTCATGAGGAGGCACAAACATAAGGTTTTTGTAAAAGGAATAACAGTTTCCTCTTTGGGAAAGGTATCCTGACTCATGGGAAACAATATGCGAGACACGTAAGGCATGAGGCAACCAGAGAAGAGAACAAAACTTGTATCTAACATTCCTTAATTGCCTCATGATGCACACACATGAGGTTTATGTACAAAATCGTAATTAAAAATGAGAAGATAACTCTGAGTGAACTATAACTATATCCATTGTGTACAATACCCCCTTCCCTCAACAGACCATTTACATGCCTCACGAGGTTAATGGAACAGTTGACAATATCCTACTGTGTACGATGTTTTCACTAAAATTACCTCCCATCTTGTGCGTCATAATACTATTACCGGATATGCTGCAGTGCTGTACAGCTACTTAGTAACAATCACTTGAGTAATCCCATTCTTAAATAGAATAGGTGTGACAAGTGTTGATGACATGTTAGAATGTTGCTACACGCCAGAGCGAATTTTCAGATAATTTTAAATGGCGCATGTTTTGCTTCATCACAACAGATCTGTGAGATTCTTCACCATGTGTGTAAGAAAGAGGGTCTTACATTACCACCAGAACTTGCTAAAAGGATAGCTGAAAAATCAAATAGAAATCTGCGAAAGGCACTGTTGATGTGCGAGGCCTGTCGTGTGCAACAGTAAGTGTTTTGTCGTTGTGAAATGTATTTCAGTTTATGTATGTGTTTAATCTAATTTCAAAGAGAAGCCTATAATGAATCTGAGTTGTCGGTAAATGAAGTCTTTGTTAGGCTAAGCTAAATCTTTTTATAAGCCAAATATCCCATTTGGCAAGAGCTTTGACTCCTCCTGGATAGGACACTGGGTAGCTCCAAGCAAACATTGGTAAACCTCCGGCCTTGTAAGGATGGAAAAGTTAGTAAGCTTTTGTAGAAAAGGGAATCACAAATATTTTGATTTCAGCAAAGGCGAGGATTAAAACTATTTCCTTGTGATTGAAAGCTAGAGCCTTGTAGCACAATTATAAATACTGGAATGCTGTAACCCTTTGCTAATCGGAATCAAGTCTTTAAAAAAAACAAATTTAAACATGCAAACCATTATCGTCTAAGAACGTTAATGAACCTTGGTAACAAAGTCAACCACGAGTCAGTTCTGAACTTAACTTATCATCATCAACTAAATCTTCTACCTCCTTGTCACAACTCCAAAATCTAATTAAACGATCCCATCTAGCTGGCTGCTAATGCAACAATAATGTACAATGCTAACGTGCAATATGTTTATGAAGCCAATTAACAGGGAAAAGGTCTGCTACAATTTTAGCTCAAAGCGTCTCGTACAAATTAAAGATTTTATTTCTAAAATGGTGTTTTTGAGGACATCTCTGCAACTTTGCAGCTACCCATCGTCACCACTAAAGCTTTAGCCTGTTGTTTCCTTGGCAACACAGCAGCTTTGTTAATGGGGGTTAAGTTAAGTTACTCCATAACAATCATACCGTGCTAGAAGATAAACCTCAAATTCATGGGTATTTTCCAAATTGTTTGTCGTGAAAAAAATGTGAGAATAAGTGAATGTTTCCGCCTTGACTGCCTTTCTTTAATCAAGTATTTTGCCCGTGACCATTGTGCAAGTAGCAAAATATAAAGACTGGATTGTTTAGCTTTTCGGTCTCCAAGCGGGATTGTAGGTCTCATACTTGATACATATTCTTGTTTTGATTTTTTTTTTGCCTTTTGATTGTTCCAGCTGGAAATACGTACACAAGCGCGGAAGTAGTGTTAACTTTGTCATAAATAGATTTAATGTATTGTTAATTAAGTTTACCCGCTCAAGCTTCTCTCGGTTAAATAAAAACGTGTTTTATCCAGAAAAAAGTTGGATAATATTAACAAATCTAAATTTCATTAATTAAAAAGCATCGAGAATCTGATTTGTAGTTGGTGAGAAAAATAAAACTCCTAATAATGTCAGCTTTTGCACTGTTTGAAAAATATTGGTGCAAGTAAGTTTGAGATGCATGAAAACAGTGAATATACTAAGAAACAAACCAGTTTGGGAGATTACTTAGCAATAGCAGGGTATATAATTTCATAAAAAGCACTCGAGACATTAAAAAAGCAGAGAAAACGAAAACGCAACTCTTACCTACAAACAAAGCCGTCTGAAATCTTTACAAATTAATTACAAAATGTTTCAAGGTCCACTCGAAAATCAGTGAAAATAGCACTTCTGCTTCTACCCCCAGACCAGTTTTTCGCTACTTTTAGTGATGTTTTTGACATCAGTAAAAGTAGGAAATGTGAAAAATGTGAAAAAAATGTGAAAAGTCCGATAATCACATCACAGATTAAATAAAAAGGAAGCCTCTTCAATATTTTGAGATTTTTCGGATGAGATTTGAGAGAGGAGATAGGTTTTGTAAATGTAGTTTTTTAAGAGAAGTTTGAGTTTGGGGGAATTTTAGTGACGTTTGAAAATTAATTTTGGAGGTAATATTTGATAGAAAACCGCCAAACCGTCCCCTAACCAAGTTGCACTTTCGTAGGTTCTGGAGGTACGCTTTGGCGGTCATCCCCCAAATTCTTCTAACTCAAATACTTCTTTTAACTCCTTCATTATATCCACCAAAATTTAGAGTAGACAGTCCCCTTAAATGTTTAACCCATGGTTTTGTTTCCAAGCTAACAGAAACGGATTTGACCTGTAAATTTGGGATTAACAAGGTTTTTTTTTCTTAGAGAAATCGAAGTAGTATGTTATAAAAACCATATAATCTTTCCCTCAGAGAAGCAATTGCTGTTGTAAGTTTTGCTCAACCCAGGGTTAAATTGAACCACCTTTGAACAACCCGGTCCAGCAGGAGTTAATTACACAATCCCATCCATTTCATTTGACACGACAGGAACCGGCTCACTTGCTTCGTGGATCGATTGGCTTGTAAAGTATTTAGCTTAAGCTAGTAATTAAGTGCACAAGAAAATAGTAATTAATACAAAAACACAGAGCTAGAAAGGCAGAAAGACTCTGGCCACATACTCGGATATCTTTCAAGAATTCTTCTATCTACTGATATATTATACTCTCAAGAGAAGCGTTGAAGGGGGTTTGGATTCCTGCAAAGTATGGTCATTTTGCTGTGAACTAGAGTTTGACTTGAGCATAAAAAATCTATTAACAGTCAGTAATCAAAGCTCATTTCATACAGAAATGTATGAGACATCACTGGACCAATTAATTTACAAGTGCAACTGAATCATGAAAATTCTAAGGTACAGTTTTGCCAGTACCATCTATTGGTTGTAAATTATCATCACTTTTGTGCTGTTTGGGGAGTCCTGAAAAAAGTCAAATCTTGGGAATGGAAAGACACTCAAACAAAGACGAACCCAATCTCAATCATTTTGAAAACTCTTGACATGGTTACTCAAAAGGTAGTTAAAACTAATCCGCAATTAATCTAAACTAAATGGTAAGATCAATAAAAAATTTTGCCTCCGGAAATTGTCAAAACCTGGGTTAGAGTTAATGATATTTAAACACTGATCACCTGAATTCTAATTTATTTTAATATACATATATATTACAGTACTCACGACTGTCTGGGCAATTTCTTTTCTTTCAAGTAATCTCTGACACATAACATTGCAGCAGCTCGACCTGTAGAAACAGAACTGGTCACTGTGAGAAAGTACTGTCTAGCTTTGACAGTATAAACGGATATTTGTTCACAACATGCAGGGGGCTATTTTGTACACAACCATATTTCCGAACTTACAAATTTCTTTTAGTTCGCTTCCACAGTGGCCCTCAGTTAAACGGGATATCTCTTCGATGTCAACATCATTGTCAACCTATTACATAAGATTCAAAAGCAAAATTATTTACATTCAGAGGCCTCATTATTGCCAAATGCATTTGCATTTGCTTAATTTTCTTTTACTTCGGCTTTTCCCGTCAATGGTCGCCACAGCAGATCATCCCCACCTCTCCAGAAGGGGATGAGGGAAAACTCCTAAATGTTTGGCGTGGGATGAACCACTAAGAGGTACCAATCTGGGTATGGCTCGCATGGTTTTCAAACCCTAAAAGGAACCATCCAGAACCGTATATGCAGACAACTATACTAATATGACTGACATGTAGTTAGCCGACTAATTGGACCTACATCATCTTGAACTGCCGATACATGATTTTTTTGTCTCTGTACTGAGAAAGCCCTAGAAGTACCATATACCAACTATACCGATATGACTGACATATAGCTCTTTTTGCATTGCTGCTATTAAAATTATCATCAAAAATACCCAATCATCATTATCATTGACCATCATCATCATCACCCCATCATCATCATTATCATTGACCATCATCATCATAACACCATCATCACCTCCTCCCACGGGAGTTGCATATTCTTGTTCAGGCAAGCAGTAATCCTTACCTTTGGTGGACGACAATTACTCAATCCATGTCACTTCAGTATCGAGAACCATTAATTATAAAGCATGCATGACGTATTTCCAGAACTGGACATAAAAAGTCATCGGCATTCACTATAAGACTACGGTTGCCGAAAAGGACAAAACACTTACATATATAGGAAGAAACGAACGCAAGCGATATGTTGTGTGCAAACTTTTAATATTTTGTGTGCAAAATTAAAAAAAGACAAATGCAAACTTAAATTTTGCGTGCAAACTTAAAGAAACAAACGCAAACTTAACATTTTGTGTGCGAACTTAAAAAAAAACGAATACAAACTTCATATTATGTATACAAACAAGAAATTAATATTTTGTGTGCAAATAATTAATGCAGAATACACCCCGCAACTATTGTACTTGATTTATAATTCGCGTATGTACTTTTAACGAACGACAAATGCTCGGGAATAAGTTATTTAGGCATTTTTAGTTTCTTTTTGTATGGCTACAGTGGGAAATATCTATGGTTACACTTACATGTACAAGAATTATCGTTCAGTTTTCATGCAGATTCAGACTCCGTTTACATGGCTTTTAATGCATAAAGTTGCAGAGTAGATTGTTTTTTGGGAGCAGTTGCTTGGGTCAAAAGACTAACTATAGATCAGTATAAATCATAAAATTGTTCTTCTTCTCCGCAGTCTTTCGATATTTCGTGGATCGTTTACTTTCAAAGATATGGCTAGTTTTATACCTTGCATTTTGGCAAGGAGTCAGATCAACTTTATTTTCAATTTACAGTATTTATCTTTTTCAACATTTTTTCAACTTAAGTTATTTATAACCACCCACACGCTCAGGGACTACTGGTGTAGTTAGGTTTTTATGATGCTGGTTATAAATATTGTAATTGTATAGGGCTGGGATAATGAATAAAATGGCACATGCAGACATTTATGATAACTGTGACAGAGAGAAAATAAATGCTGTATGACAAATTTCCATGCATGCTCTGTATAACTACGCTAGCTATACAGATTTTAGCCTTATGTTCTAAATTGTATCTCAATACTAATTTTAATAATATCGGTCAAATCTCTATGTTAATTAAGTACTTTTATCCAGACTCGCTGGTCGGCTTGGGTCTAAGTTCTTAACAATCTTTATAGACATGATTTTAAAGTTTGAAATGAACTTGGTTGTATGTTTTCACCTGTGTTCTGTGCTCGATGTACTGATAAACCCAATGATGCCCTTGCCAAGAAGTTCCATGTTAACCAGGTATAGAACACTTCAAGACAACATTCTTGGGTAATTTAGTGGCAAGCAACTATGGAGTGATTATGACAGCTAGATCACTCCGATATATACCTATACTCAATAAAGTTCATGGTGTCTACAGATGAGGAAATATATCTTTACTGATTGCCTTATCCGTTATGCCATAAGCAAGAAACATAAAGAACCAGGAAAGTTATCAGAATATTTTTTCATGCAACTACAACGCTAAACAGTGCAGTAACACTAATAATAATTACCGGAATTTTTCAAGAGCAAATTACATAAAAATGTGCAGCTGCGCTATTTACAGGGACAAAGTATTTGGAATAAACATTTGGAATAATACTTGTGATTTTTGCTGGTTCCGCAGGTTCCGTAGGTTCCGCAGGTTCCGCGGTCTGCAGTTCCGCAGACTAGTCTACCCTATCCTCATACATTTTTCTGTAATTATTTCAGTGAGGGAAAAACCAAAATATAGTATAATGTCATGAAAATCTGTAAACCAATTACAAGTCGATAAACGCACGTGTGGTGTAAAATAAATTTGTTCTCATCGCTCAAATATAAATAACATGTCTAAATACTAAGCGATAAATTTAAACTAATTTTCAGAATGATTAAAGTAGGTATGTTTCATGTATACATTTTACTGTAATTACTTCCGTACAAATAAACGAAATAATAATATGTCATAAATTTTTATAAAGTGATTATTTTGCTTTTAAATTCGATATCGCTTGTGGTGAATTTGAAAGTAAATTATCTAACTTTTTTAAACGCATTTTGGTTTGGCTTGCTTGGATCATAACAGCTGTTATCCCAAACCAATGTTCGGGTAAATACGTGAGCGACAATTTCTCTGCATCGGTAATGGCCATTGTCAAAGGCTTTTAGATACATGGCATCTCCTATCAATATCTGACCGACTGTGTCAGGCGTCCACTGTGAAACACAACACGAATTTGTACGTAACAGAGCTGAAACACCTCGTTGAATACTTCCAATAACAATTAAATTAGCATTTAACATCTTAAAATTTTTCAATCTACCTTGTTTACGTCGCAAAAACTTATAAACCTCTCCAGGAACTGTAAATTAAGACACTTTATAAGCGACGTTTGCACAAAAGCATACGGTCAGTCACACGGTCCTACGCATTTAGTTATAACTTCGCTACCGCTGACCGAAGACTACCTGCTCACAAAATCATCCATAACTCGTCAGCCAGCCTATCAGCCCGTCCAAAAATCGCGTTTGGAACTGGCTGTATACTCTTGCCTAAACCTACTCGGCCAAATTGATCACTGGTAGCCCGTAACGATGAGTGTTGCTGTAATTGCAATAACGAGACCAAATGTAGGGGTTTATGCCTTCTACACACGTGTTAGTAGTGCTGTAAAACTAGGAGAGATCGTTATGAGATTGTTCATTTCCTGTTTTTTGCAATATCTATTGAGAAACATATCTAAATGGGTTCGCTATTACAAGTCTTGTTTTTACCCAGTATAGGTGCTTCATCTTTTACAAAAGAAAGCTATATAAGCAGCTGTAGCATTAATCCCTGTTCAGTTCCAAGTGTTTCTGACTTAGGAATATTTTGTATATCAGCAAAATATTATTTAGCTCATTTTCTAATCTAATTTATGCGACACACTCTTTTTTTTTTAGAATATTGTTTTTCAGACCGAGGTTAGATATTCTTATTTTTTGGCCGATTTTAGGCTGAAAATATTCTCACATAATATATTCTTAGTTTTGGGAATATCGGTGACATGGAACTTCCGTTTTCAAAATTACTGTGGTATCGAAGAGCTTCAGAAGTAATAGATCTGTATATGGCTTTGTTATTTGGGATCTATGAGTGCAATTGCAATAGATGTAATCAGTAATGTTTTTTTTTTCAAACATGCAAAATTATATGTTTAACAAAATCTGAGCGTCAGCATTATTCTTACATTAAAATATTCTTAAAATTTGGCCAATTTAAGCCTCAATATTCTTAAAAAGTATATTTTTATAAAACAAAAAGAGTACAGTCTTCTTTCGAACTTGGTCGCTCTCTTTGTTTTGTTTTCAATTCTAAGTTTTTATTCGACTACGAGGGAAATAAATTAAAAAGATTATGCAATTTCTCTAATATTAATACAATTGTTTTATCAAACGTTTTGAATAAATTAAAAATGGTTTGTTTATTGAAACGATCTCTATCAAGTTCAAAAAAATTTTTTTTCATAAATTTTATTGAAGATTCTAAGAATAGATAGAAAGTTGATTTGGAAAATATTATACTGAGAACTTTAACATGTCTTTGATGTTCGTTCTTTTATTCCATTTCAAGTGACAAAATTGAATTATACATTTTACTAAGTTAACTCCTGTGAGCTGCAATTTCTAGCTCAATTTATTGAGTACCACAAATTTTGAATTCATAACAAATCTATTTTTATTATTTTGACTCTGACCCATCGGAAAATGTCGACAATTTCAATTTTTCAAAGCTTGGAAACAAATCATTACTATTAGTAATACTATTAGGGCTCAACCTTGACAAGCATGTTTTCTTTTTTTGTTATCCTTTGGGTGACACCCAAATAAAAGTCACGAAAGTAAGTTTTGGTATTAAAAATCATTATAGCATTACATATAAGATGATAGAAAAAACATGGTTGTTTAACTAAATAAAAAGTTACATCAAATACCTATAACAAACAAGGTGCAAATCCAAAATAACAAAAATCTGTCCTTCATCCCAAGGTCGCTTCCTGAACGTGTGTTGATCAAGATCTAGAACAGAAATGAACTGTATTCAACTTGAATGCACAACTATATCGAGATTATAACACTCCATACAACTGCCATTAATTTTAATTTTTTCTCCACTTTACATTTTTAAAAAAAACTTACGCTGCTGCGCCTGTTTTTCATAACAAGAGCTTTTGTTGACTCTGGGTGAGGTGTGAATACCATTTCATATCGAAACCATTACAAGTCAATTAATGAATAATTCATTTCAATGACAATGTCTGGATAAGATAAAAATATGCTTCCTGCATACTAAAACTATCTCTTTTTTCCGTAAATATGTTTAATTCATCCTCTACTAAAGTAATTTTTATAAGAACCAGACAATTTTGCCGAGGCTCATTGTTCTTTATTTTTTGCTTATCCAATCTCAATTTGTTCTTTTAAAATTATTTTGTTCCTATTTCTGTAAATGTTTTGAAAATTCAGTAAAGTTTTGACTGAAATCATTTTCACTTGTTTTCAGCCTCAGCCTGAGCTTGCTCTTAAGTTGTTTTTAATTTTTGGCCAGTCTTAGCCTTATTGTTCTTATAAAGTTGTTCTTATGAAAAAAACGTGCGAAACTGTAATGCAAAAGGTTCAGTTTTGAATTTTGTTTATCTTATGAAACAGTCCGAAACCGGCTAAAAATCATACCTTATAAATCATACAAATCCGCTTAAGCCTTGTTAACTGAGTAATTTTTCCTTGACAAGCTTAGTTTCAATTGTTACGTACTGCTCTTGATGATCAACAAGTTTTCATTGACAAGGAAAGATTGCTCGTGTAAACGATCGCGACAAGCACGTTTTTCTTGACAAGTTTCGGTTTTATTTAAAAATAAAAATAAAGCCACAATGAATTCAAGAACAATATCTTATTTTCTAGTTATTCTTAGTTACTAAATCAGTAAAATCTTTGCCACATTTTCCCTGCTGTTCGCCTAGACAAACATACAAATTTCAGACTTGTTCTTTCATCACAAAAAGCTGCCTTGCAAGCTTTTCCTTGACAAAGCAATAAATTCCACTTTTTTCCATCTACAGCACAGATGTGACGCCAGTCCTATAAGCACGCTAATGCTAGAAATGGAAATGGTACAGTTAGGCAGCCTTTACTCTTAATTTAACTGTACATAAAGAACGAGGAATGCGCAGGAATAAATTACAGAGAATGGCCGGGTATTCTAAAGTTCTTAACTTCAGAATACCCGTCAGAATACCCGTATATGTTTGTTGACACGTAGGAAGTGGTTACCTTGATTACGTGGAATATTAACCTAAAGAGAAGACACATCGAGGGTGACTAGTAAGGCATTGCTAGGTAGTGTACCAGGAAGAGTTTATAGCAGTTTGTTTAAAAAGTCATAAGTATATTTTACAAAGGAAGGAAGTTTACATACTAAAGGTTGCAGGTGATAATCTACGAATGCGTTCTGTAGGATGACTGTTAGACAATAGGGCGCCCAGGATTGCCAGGTTTATGTATTTTAGGAACGATATAAACTCAGCCTTCATATATCGCTTTTTTTCAATCTTAAAATGAAAACTATGGTCGTTTATGAACTCAGAATTCGAATAACGGAAGAAAAATTCCGAACCAAAGTATG
>JAOBAY020040502.1:0-13926 GCA_025331085.2 Zoanthus sociatus
ACTTTTTCCCTCGGTCTCAGTCACTAAGTGTTAATTGTAAAACAACACCAAAGAACCGACAGCAAGGTATGTATTTACCCAAACAGTACTTTTGGAAATTATAGAAGTGGCACTACGATCAAATTTTTACTTTTTGATTTTCTAGTTGTATTATATAGAAATCCATGAAAGAATAAAAACATTGTTTACTGTTTGCAAATATCTGCATAAGTAGTGGAGATATTTTTAAATGAAAATAATACTTAAAAGTTTGAAAAATGTGTAAAATATGCAAACGAGATGTCTGATGTCATACTCTCAACCCAGTTTTATATCAGGTATATAAATAGAGCTATCTCGATCAATTTTTTCTGCACAGACCATTGAAACTTGTTAGACTAATAGATCTACAGAAAACACACAGCTATAAAAGTTATGTTCCCATGGCAACTCACTCTTTTCCGGTTCCCCACCATTTGATTTCAAAATTTTAGTGATTTTCAGCTCACAAAACATGAAATGAGGCTACAAACTTGAGCTAACATAGCTGTATACTTCTGGATCATGCAAATGGGGCACCATTTTCAAATTTCAAAATGAAATTCCAAAAGTGACCAGAAATGCCATTACCGTATTATTGGGGAGGTCAGGAACCCAGTATGTTGCCATGGTAACAAAACTGTTAAACTTATATTGTGGAGCACATTTAGGAGAACCTTACAGCAAAGAATGAAATATTTCTGATACAATATGGCCGAGATATCTTCTTTTATCATATCTGATCAAACATTAGTTGAGAATATGATGTCATCACTAGGCTAATTTACATATTTTAAAAACTTGAATATCTCTGGAACGAAAAGAGATTTTTTAAAATAGTAAACAGCATTTTTCTTCCCACACAGACTACTTGTTTATGTTTTAAAATGGCTAAAATTTGATAAGTAAGATGCAATTTTCGTCATAGTGTCACTTTAAATATTGCTCTTTCATTTAGACATGTAGGAAGGTATAATTTAAAACAAGAATGGACTGAAGGAATCAGTAACTGAAGGATATCTGCTGATTATTTTATATGTGTTTTGTAACTGGCATTTTTATTCACCAGGCCCAAATGCTGGTGAAATGATGATGAGTGTGTTCTGGTATTATCGACCTGAACAAACAGAAGTTGGAAGAATCCCTGATTTTCATGGGGAGGTGTGTGATTTAGTTTTCATACACATTTAAATACAGTAGTCATTTCTTGCCTACAGTAGTATTCTAAGAATTTTCTTCACATTGCTCCACTTGTTGTTTTAACAACAACAAAAAACTCAATTTTTTATGTTTGTTGTAAATATAAGTTCTTATGTTTTGTTTAAAGATACTATTCTGGGGAATCAAAGTGGCTTTTAAGATTTAGAATTCAGATTGCAACTCAGAAAACAACTAATCTTGTACATGTGAAGGAATCAGGGGAACCCTCTTTAGGACCTTTGTTAGATCATTATTTTGCCTTATTAGGAAAACTTGGACTAAAAGATTATTCAAAACATTTGCAGTTATGTGCTCTACAATATAGTACATGTCTGATTTGTTTACACAGTAATTTGGGACAATGTTGGTAATGAGAGGTCACTAAAATTAATTTGAACTTCAAAGGCTAAGTTTTGAACCACTGTTATTTCCTAATGTTGTAAAAGTATTATGTGGGATGAAATGAAAGCATTAATTAAAGTAGTCAGGAATGTTACATCTAGACCTTTTTTTCCTTTTGTCTATAGATGGAAGTCATGGCATCTCGTCACAAGGATGATAATAGTGTTGCTTGTATTGTTGACAAATGTTACACTCTAAGTTATCCTGAATATTGCAGGTAACAACTTTTATATCCTACAGCCAACGAGAATATGATTCTCTTTCAATGCTCATCTCGCCTCTCTTTTGTTAATAATTGTTATAAATATGTCAATTTCTTGTTCTATTTTATGTTAATGTGTGTTACCATGTTAATGACATTGCTGCTCCATTGAATTTCATTATTGACTTTGAAAATGCCCTCATTTGTGGAAATGAATAATAACTTACAAACTTAAATGTGATTCTCCTGGAATGTCTCACTAAATTTGTCTCTGGTGGGATAGATCTTTGGACCGCAACCTATGTGGCTTGTTATTCTGACTATTCCATTCTGTGATGACTGATTTTTCCATTCTGTGATTTGCTGATTTTTCCATTCTGTGATTGGCTGATTTTTCCATTCTGTGATTGGCTGATTTTTCCATTCTGTGATTGGCTGATTTTTCCATTCTGTGATTCTGTGATTGGTTTTGTGGAGTATTTTGAGCTCACCATCTATGTTGTTGTTTGATTGGAGTCTGACCAGGTGTACCAAAGGGAATCCCTCTCAGTACACTTAACGTTCTTCCTGTCTGGATAATGGCTGGATTTACTTGCTTTTAACAGTCTTCTTGTCTTGCCAATGTTGACTGAACCACCATGGTGGACAATATGAGGGATGTGTTTAAAATTCCCTGGAATAGATTTAACATTGTTTTCATTGAGAAATAAAGATCTACTTGGGCAATGCTTGCATGAGTTGTGAGGTTAAAATACCTTTGATGATGCAGTGATGTACATCAAAAGAATAGAAAATAATACAGCGGAATCCAACCTACCACAGAACATAAGATGTAGTAAAAACCCAGTGCTTGTGGGATGTGCCTATAAAGATCAACATCAAGTATAGATAGCACAAGTGTTTTAGTAGCTAACTTGAAGCCATGCTAATAGGTACTTTGGGAGGAATACAATAAAAATTATTGTGAGCCTGCATGCTAGCAGGTATTGACAGCTGTTTCAGCCTTTTTAGGCCTCATTATCATGGTATTGCTAGCAAAGAGGCCATTGTGCACATTATCTTGGCAACAGCTTAGCTACATCTAGCACACACTTGTGCTTTCACCATGTAAGCATTGCACTTTGACTGCTTCTTATCTTCCTTTTGAGAACCTGAGAGCCTGTTTGGTAGCTAGGCCATGCTGGCATGGCCTTTAAAACAAAACAGCTGTCTATGGCTGCCTGCATTCAGGCTCACTATTTTTATGGTAGATTTAAGGGGGAAATCCCGCTACCCGTGTGGCCATAGTAACCATTATCTTGGCTTCATGTTATCTGTTAGCACACTTGTGCTATCTATAAAAATTATTCAACGTTAACCTCAACACGGGTAGGTCAGCCTAACATAAGGCAAGTACTTAAACAAATCATACAGTACGTTAATTTAAGAGATATATATTATTAATCAGTCCATCTTGCAAAAATGAAAAATTCGAATAAGTAAATTTATTGAATATGTGTTTAGTTCTGATATTTGAACTGGAAATTATATGCTTGCAAACTCAGTTTCTTTTTTAATTTTAAAAAAAGAGGAATGAGTATCTAAAAAAAAATTGTGTTAGTATTTCATTGTTAACTGTTTCTAATGCTACAGATTCCGAGCCCAAGCCAAGCTTTATCAGGAATCCCGCCAGGCACCAATCGCTCCAGTCCCTCCTGGAGAATCAACAAGGCCAGGTTCTATTCCACCACCAAACACAGACCCATCTCTAGTATTCTTTTGCCGACAAGTATATGACTATCGAATGGGAAGAATTATGAAAAATCCTGGTGTATGAAAATCAAGTCAACAACTGCATATGGGAGACAATACTTTTGGAAATTATATAAACTATAATATGTTAAAACTCATGGTTTGTTCATAAGTACAACTCCAAATACCTTGTTTGTCAAAATTGTATTCCAAAGTGTGGTAGTTACTCTTATCCAGATAGTCTAAAATCGGTATAAATTCGATAGACTTCATAGTCCCAAAGGGAGCTAGTGATCTGTAACAATTAGGATCTCTTGTGTGGGCTTTCCAGTTCCCTAAATGGTCAGTACTGGTTATCAGCTCTTTATAAATTACGGGTTTACCTCGGTGTAAGAACCTGTGAAGTTCACGAGTGACGTCGTACAAAGAAAACAATGAAGTCAAAAGAATAGATTGAACGAATATAATAGTGACAGAACAAAGAAAAAACTTCAGAGGTTCTTACACCGAGGAGGAGCCTAAATTACCATTTTTGCAGCGCAGAAGAGGTATAAACAACCTTACATGTGCTACTTTTATTTCTTTTTGTTATCCATCGCTTCAAATATAACTTTTATAGAGACAGATGAATTGATATAAAAAGTGTTGCAATTGCAGTGATTGGTAATCCGGTTATACTGTAAGTGTGTTTTGCTCCCACTGAATGTTTGGAGACAAAGTCTTGTTATGAAAAAGATCTTGTTCATCATTATTGGAAAACGAAGAGTAAAGTTCATTTTTTGTTTCGGTGTTTGTTAGATGATCTGCTTCACTGCTGACTCAATTGTTGGTGATCAATCACTTTGTTACATTTTTTTTCCTTTCCTTGTGTTTGAAGCACAAGGTGGGACGAAATATGTTTTCAAAACTTGTTCCTATTTTTTTTTGACGAATGGGAAAAAGGATTAAATATCATCTTTGTTTTGTTTGATTTGGTTTCTAAAGATAGTTGTTTAGTCAAATTAAGTTGTTTGCCTTTCTTATTGAATAACTTGACAAATTTGAAATTGGTAAGAAAGGCATTTTAACATTCTCGGAAGCTTTGCTTATAGAATACCATAAACTACGGGTTAGAAGCTGCCGTTTAGTTAAGTAAAATTGCTCCACTCCAGTTGTTGATCGAACTTCCAACGAATAAATTAAGCTCATATCAAGATATCAGCAACTTGAAAGATAGGCAACAATGCACTTTTATGTTTTTACAGTTTTCCCCTAGCAGGTCACAATTAAAATGAAGTTAAAATTCCTTTCTGAAAGCTATCCACATTCTTGATCACAATTTTAGAACCGTAGATGGAAACCTGATTTTCATATTTCGTACTTATTCTCAGGATTTGTTATCAATCATTAGGAGCCCCTCCCCAGATAGGAGCCCCACTTGTATTTAAAAGTTCACCCATAATCCCTAACGAGGTTGTACAAGTTCAGAGCCTGTATACTGCAGTTTACGGTATATATGTGTATAAAGGTTTACATTGAAGTTCCCAAAGATTACAACAGTTTGTGTAAAGAATCAAATTTTGTTATGATCTTGTTAAAGTGATGCTGTATACACACAAAATAACATCTTGGTGCCGAAAACTAACCAGTGTAAGAAACTTCTTTGTTACACTTACATTGTTTGGGGAGCTAAGCAATACTTGAGCTTTACACACCTTGGTTTACTTGTGCTTGCTCGTGTTTTTTTTAGCTCAACGAAACCAAAAACGTTTTTATAAAAAGCTAAAGGATCAAATTGATTTAAAAAAAAAAATAATTTCTATGTCATGTCAATGGGGGAAACTGCTTCTCTTAAACGGAACTTTTTATTAGTTGTGAGAATTTACTCTTATTTTCTATGTAAGCCGAGGGGTAAGAGCGGCTTCCTTCCTTCTCTAATTTTATTATATGGATTGATCCATGTACCTAATCCGCAAGCAGATTGAGGTGGTTTGGTCTATTTAAATGAAATTTGTAGTTTTCTCTGTTTTTTTTTTTAAACCGTGTCACTACTGGAATTTAGGAACTTGTGCATGATTTTAGTTTCTCGTTTTTACGTGCAACTCCAAAATGCATATTTATATCCCGACACTACTGACCGTTGATGAATTTTAAGCGAGAAACGACAATTTCATGGTTTTTGCCACTAAGGCCACTTAAAAAAAAATCCCGGTTTACCATCAGTGCGGGCACTGATTCTTGCCAGCGTAATGACTTTTTTTAAAATTTTTTTAATACAAGAAAAATATGACGAAAAAGTCGAGAAATATTTTCCATGTTGCATAACAATAGAGTGACAAACCATTCGGCCGGCACCATATTACAACACTCGATTCCTTTTCTATGCATTTGTGTCACACTCGTTTAGCCATTCAAACTCCACCTTAGAAATATCGCTTTGTCCAACTTAATTTGGTAACTGGTGGTGCAGATTTATTCCCGAACTAACTCAGCAGTCCACAAAAGCATTAATCCTAAAAAAAAAAAAAGCGCCCTCCCTCACTGAATGGTTACTTCTAGTTGTTAACAAGTTTTTCTCGAGGAATAGAATAGCTCATATTTTGGGGAAAAACTGAGATATATTACACTGTTCGCATGCACACAATAATGTTTCTTAATTATGTTTATAGAATGGTTTGCATATATAAACCTGATGTAAATCTTTCTTTCTTCGGATACACTGCCCTTCTTTCACTAATGGTTTGTCAGAAATTTACTTTGGCGAAACTTGTGAGTTCTTTGACAATTTAGTGTTTTGTGTAATTTGCGTACCATGCAATCAAGCTGGTCAGTTTAAAACAAATAAACTTTTTCTGAGGCCTTTGCGAATGATGAAAGGGTGAAAAATATTTAAAGGTATCAACACCGCTATTCAAGTGTGTCAAAAGATCACATACAACAGGGGGCACATTGCTGAGGGTCCGGGGGGAGGCATAAGTACCCCAACAGTTAATTTGCCACTTAAAAGTTCTTAAAAAAATTGACGGACACAACATGAAAGAATAGAGCTGTTAAAGTTTATAACGTACTTCAACGCACTTCGCAACCATTTTTGTTACTATCAATTTTCGATGCATTTTGGACTCTCCTATATAAACTCTGGGGTTTTGGTTCAAAGTCCATACAAACGTATCTAATGTCGAGGCAGCGTCCCTAAAACTATTTAAACTCCTAAATTTCTTATGATTTCTCTTAAAAGTGGACAAGCATATGTCATTTTCATTTCAGTTTCTTTAAAATGTTGAGACAGCGTCCCCCAAACAATATGAACTCCTAAAGTTATGATTTTTGTGATTTCTGAAAAAAAGGATGCAAAGCGTACATGTGTCTACTGCCTTTTTTTGCTGCATGTTACTTTTATGTAAAAGGAAACTGCAACAAGAAGTCCATGTTTTGCGTTGATTTATTTATCATGAAATAAATCAATAAAATTAATCAATAAATATATATCTTATCCGTGGTATTAAAGTTTTCTGCAAGTGTGGATACATACTCCTTAATATATGTAATGAAACATTAATAGAGGTACGTGAGTCCTTTGTGCTATTTCACTTGTGATTGGTCGAAATTAAACGCGTGATTGGTCGCTTATTGCGATTTCACATGTCATTGGTCGGAATTGGCCTGACCAACTTTCCTCGGCATCATGCAAGTGATCACGGATCACTTATCGATTAGCGATTGCATATTGACAAGTTATCAAACTTTTTCCCTCTTAGTGCCTACTTGCGTATGCGCAGTAGACAGAAAAATGGACAAGCATAAACGTGATTTTCATCCCTGCTTCTTTCAAATGGTCGGTGAATGATAGCATTTTACTACTCTCACAAAAATTTTAAGAGCTTAAATTTGGTTCTGGGGGACGCTGTCTCAACATTAGATACGTTTCAGTGGTTCAAGGCCCAAAACTTGGTCTCTGTTTATCCTAAAAGCATCGACCTTGGTCAAATGGCAACTCACTAGTGATTTTTCATGCAGCCCGAGGTGCAGACGGCGGACGTGTCAGCTATATACCTGCATGTGGTGGTGCAAGATTATCGATTGGTTAAGTTTAGAAATTCTCCTCAGTTCCCTGAGAAATCTCTTAAAACTTTATTTTAAGTTTTATTTAACAACTGAATAACAATCTATTTCAGTTTCTTCTTTGGTCTCAAGTTGTTGCTATGGCCACACTTCTTCTTGCGACAATTCACTGCACGTGGGTGAAGGCGGGCATAACACCTGTACGTTTAAACAAAACAATAACCAGCATATTAGTAAAACTACTCTTAATTCAAAGTTTTGAAAGGGTGGATAAATAACAAACTAGAGCCCAGGTTAAAATAATCTCTTATTGAATTTAATTTGAAATCCAAATCCTCAGTCATAATTTTGGATGTTTCTTAGACCTGTATGTCTGCTAACATTAACCACCCGTATCTATACAAATTCAATAAAATAAACAAAAGTATCACCTTCATTTCTCCACCGAAATGTCGTCATTTTTTACAATATGTTTTTAGATTTTAAGAAATTTTTAGTGTTGAATTTTAGTATGAAAATATATCCCAAATTCCTTTTTAATATCAATAAAATATACATCAGATTAAATTATTAAGGATTACCCATTCATTCAGTGGTGACAAAGCTTTCTCACTTCACATAACCAAATAAGCTCTTACATAGAATGAAATGCTGACAATTAATGCAAGGAGTTTATCAAGTTTTCCTAGAGATTACTTTGATTAGTATATCATGGTGTTAAAATTCACTGCATTCTGACCTTTCTTTCTAATCATTTAGAGAGTTGTACTTCTAACTGGGCTAAAACCTGGGGCACACATCAGTTTTAATATTAAAGCAAACCACTAGGAATTTCAAAGTAATGACAACAACTTTTAATCTTGGCAGTTTCATTTTCACATAAGGCCAGACCAATTAAATTTTTCGAAGCACGGATTTTTTTTTAATTTTCAGGGTCGGTCGGTCCGAAAAAAATGCCCCCAAAAAAACTGGTTCTACAGCATCAGAATAGAATTGCATGTCAAAATTCAATCGATGGTTTGAAATTGAATAGTGGCAATCATTCTGGAAGCAAAGTTTTTCAGGTGGTGAACGTTTGTGTTAAAAATGATTAAAATCTTCATTACCGTTTTTGTTAAACGCCGATTTTCACACAATTTGCTTTTAAACTTACCAAATACAGTGTGCAGCGATGCGCACACAAAGATGTCTCTAAATGATTTCTAAATGTGTCATTTTTCTTGAAAACACCGTTCTTTTTTATTTTATTTTCATTTCTCCAGAAACAGGGTCGGTTGAGTCCGTGCTTCGAAAAATTAAATTGGTCTGGCCTAATCTTGCATTACATACATCAGAATTTACAAAGACTTAAGATGGTTTAAATAGTCCATAAACACATGTAAATGTAAAGGAAAAACAAAAACTACAAAGATAAAGAAAGTTTGGCGTGCGTCACTTGTTGATTAAGTACCAAGTTTTACAGCCATTTGATGTTTTTCATCATTTTTGCATGGATTTTTCAAGCTTAATTTGGTATTCAGTTTGGGCAGTCTCCAAAATTTTAAAGCACTCTGGTGAAGAGTTGTTTAAATACACGTGACAAGTTGTCACCAAAGGGGTACTCATTTATTTGTATCTTGAAGAACTAGTTACTGTATGGCAAGTTTTACCACCCTGCCATACAAATGTAACACCTTCCAATTAAAACTCCCTAAATTGAAACTTCAAAATTCATTGCAACTCACTTGCGGCAGATCATTTTGTCACAGTTGTACTTCTGGGCCAAAATTCGCAAGCTTGGCTCAATAACACCACCACGTAACCGAAGAACCAAATGAAGGGTGGACTCTGATGAAACACAAGATTGCATTAAATAAAAAATATTCACAATGGTTTCCTTATAGATGGCTTGTTTTCTTATAAATTTAAGGCTACTGAGCGTTGTAAATAAAGTCACAAACGATGCTTAATACTGAGTAACCTCCCAGGGGTGCAGAACTTTATATGTCCATGATGTGCAAGAAAGGGAAAGGACACTGATGGCGATGGAGATGATGAGGGTTTCAGGTTGGTTGAAAATGGAGGTGTGTTGCATGAAGTACAACAATTTTGTTCTGACAGAGTTGCCACTATTTACCAGATGTGAAATTCAAGGACATTTCCATGACTTTCCAGGACTTTTTCAAACAAATCCTGGACTTTCTCTATCTATTAAAACATGAATGCTTTACAAATTTTTTTCAAAACAAACTTTATTATGTGCCTTTACTGAACTGGCTGATACTGAAAATGAAAAACAATAAGAGACAGGTTACTTTAGACAAAAATCAGGTTTTTGTTTTGCAGCACTGTTGCATCAAAAATATTTTAACTAAAAGCATATATTTATTATTTTTGGAAACAAACAAAGAAATAATTTTATTTTGCCTATACCAGAATTTTCAAGGACCACAACCCAAACTAAAGGACTTTCCAGGGCCAGGAAATGTTTTCCCCAATTCCAGGACTTTCCAGGATATTTAAGGACCGTGGCAACTCTGTTTGCTTCTCGGGAGATAGGTTAGAATGTGAAGCGGGTTTGGAGAGAGCAGTGTAAGACAGTGTAACAGCTGAATGGAGAAGTTGGTGAGAAACAGTCAGTTTATTGGTGAAAAACAGCATAGGACTCAGGCCTTTTCACAAGCAAAATACATGTGTGCAGTGATTTGCACACGTGAACCAATTGCGCGTGCGATTTGCACAGGTACTTTTTTGGTTGCAAAATAGGGAGTACTAAATAAAATCATATGTCACCTAGATGTTTAAATAAAATGTGTCCAACATAAAACACCCAATTTATTCAAGAGACATGTTACTTTATAATTTAATTTATTTTAATACACCAATATTTGAAACTACATTTTTTATATTTAAAGTAAAATGGATCACACCAATAACTGTATCACTGTTTTAAAAAACTAACAGGTACTGAGAGCCAATAAAAATGTGGTTAACCACACTTTTATCAAATTAGCTTCTTTAATCTATAATTCCTACACAGCAGAACTATTTTTCACTTATTTCATATTGTGCAAATTTGATCTAATTTTGCATTTCATACATGCAATAAAAAGCACTTGTAATTCAGTTCACGCATGTGCCTACGTGTGTGCGTGCAATCGCACACGTCGAATGAAAAGGCCTGTTGGGAGATCCGGAGTTGTGGGGAATGTGAAGGTACCCCTTAAATACTATTGCTCCCAGGTCCACTCTTACTCAGAGTATAGAAGCACCTTTAGGGTTCCATCTGTGGGTTAAATAGTTCCACCTGTTGCCTTGCGGGTTATGTTTCTGGTCAGACAAAGGCTAGACCCACAGTCGATAAATGTGGTTGGCATCAGCAGGGGCATGTGCGCAGCTCTAAAAATCATGCTCCAATAAATTTCTCACGATAGCAGCAACAAAACATGGGCACCAGCCAGCTCAAAGGCTGGCATGGGGTGGGCTGCCTTGCTTGCCACAAACAGATACTTAGTTGCAGCTCCTGATCCTGGGCTGTGCAAGAACTGCTTGTAGCCTGGAAGCCGGATGAGCGGCTTGGGGTGAGGGTGGGACTTGGAAATGAATGTAGGGAGTATGAGTGGGAGGGGTACAGAAGTGTGTGAGGAGCTAAGGAAGAGGAGGATGGATGTGTGTTGTCTACAAGAAGTGAGGTGGAGAGGACAAATAGCACAGTTTATGTGTGTGAAGGGTAGAAAATATAAGTTGTGGTGTTCTGGGAATAGTGATGGTACAGATGTGTGGGAGTTTCAGTGAAGAAGGAGCTGTGTGAGAAGATTGTGGAGATGCGAAGGAAGAGCAACAGAGTGATGACAGTAGTGATTTCACTTGAGGAAGAAGTGGTGAAAATTATATGATTGTGTGCGTGGTCTGCAAAGTGGCAGAAAGATTGTAGAGAAAGAGTGTTTTTACCACGCGCAAACATTGCTGTTGCTTGTCACATTTGAGAGGCGGGAAAATATAATACTTGTGGTTTATTTTGTTTATGCTTTATAAATGACAGAGTGATGACTTTAAACTACTGATGGTAAGGTTCCAGGTCGGGAGAAAGAGTGTTTTTATGATTATTTAAGGAGCGAGTGGGCTTTTCACAGTGTAGGTGAGCTAGTATTGGGTATGGGTGACTTTAATGGACATGTTGGTAAGCAGATTGAGGGTTGTGAGGGTGTACATGGAGGAAATGGAATTGGGGAGAGAAATGTGGAAGGAAAGATGTTAGTAAGAATTTTGTGATAAAGAGGAGTTGTTTGTGGCAAACACATGGTTCCTAAGCAAGGGAGCGGTCATTGAGTATAAAGTTATTCTGTTCTGCATTAAGAAAATAGAAAAGACTAATGGCAGTGTATTGATTGTTCCCAGCACTAAGTTAAAGTTTAATCTTTTAGTTTGAGTTTCCATTTCAAGAGTGTATGGTCCATGTTTCCTGAACTCTTTGCTTGTTCTATCCTACCTGCCAGGGCTTGACCATAACTTTTCAACTTACTAGTCTAAAGCACAGGTCTCAGGTTATCGTTTTTACCAACACTGAAACAACCCTTAATCTTCACTAATACTAACCTTAGGCCTAAACATTCTCTTAGTTTAGCATAGGCCTAAGGTTAGCATTAGGCAGGGGTTACGGTTGTTTCACTATTAGTAAAACAATGACCTGACCTGTGACCTGTATTTTAGACCCGCCACTAGTCTAATGGCCTGGCAAGTGTCAACTTTGATGCTAGTTGCCAAACATTTTCTTTTACTAGCCCACGGTTATCATTAACTTTTGAAGTAGAAGGGTACTCTAGCTTTTGAGTGGACTGGTACCATGTAAAATTGAGGGCCAAAGGCCTGATTATCTAAGGGAGACCCAAGGGCATTCTTCCTGGGAAATTTTTAAAACTCCAGGCTCCCACAAGAAAATTTTCCTGCAATCTTGAATATAAATCTTTTTGCAGTGATGAATACTTAATCTAACTATAGTAAAAAAATTTGTTTATTTCACCACTCAGCTTTAGCTACATCACGTAGTGCCTTTCTCGTCAAAAAAATTTTATTTCCACAATCTGATAGCAAGTAATTGATAAATAAAAATTAATTAAGAAAAAAGGATTAAAAGAGAAACTTAAAGAGTTAACAATTAGTTAAACTTAATATTTTTTGACGATGTTTTTGTTTTTTGATTTTGCAATTACTTAAGTAGCCGGGTACTTTGTTCAAAGTAGAAGGGTGCCATTATCCGGGGCCCAGCTTTTAATATAAACCCTGCTAGCCATTCATTGAAATTCAGAGACTGATGTTTTCCTTGTTAAAGACAGAAACTTGTATTTTGTTTACTAGCCAAAGTGGCTAGTTTTAATAGAACTTAATTTCTACTAGTCTGTGGCTAGTTCCAAGGTTGTTGTTAGTGTTGAGCCCTCTCTGCTGAAACTAACATGGGCAAACCAGCTGCTTTTACATTTTCGTTCCCTGTCTGGTGAGACTAATTTAAGAAAGTACAGCTTCAGTAAGCTATCTTGATCTACATGTTTTAGAAATATGTCTGGCTTATACTTTATAATTTTTACATATATTTTTATTTTTATTTATTGCTCCCCCTTTATCAAAACATGTCATATACCACAGCCAGACCTGCCAAGTTGTGGGTAGTAAATTAAAAATGAGAGAGATTAATTTCCTCCTACACTTGCCTTCTCCATAAATTATTCTCTTTGGTATTCCTCTATTTTTCTGATGAGCCACTTCGTTAGAAATTAATAGAAATTAGTTTTATGTTATAATTGTTTATTATACATAATTTTGTAGAAATGCAAGATGTGCTTGCTCAGGTTACAAGGACTGGAAGTGAATCAACTTATCAGAGTGATTCAGATAGCAGTTGCGGTAGTAGTAACACTGGTGATGACAATGATGATGATTATAAAGCTGATGATGATTCTGAAGATGACGATGAAGATTCTGAAGATGATGATGATGAAGATGATGATGAAGATGATGATGATGATGATAATGATGATGTTTTTGTACCTGATGAAAAAGGTAGATATCACTGATGTACTGAGGTTTAAACAACAAGTTAGAAATTAAAATTAGTACATATTGCCCAGGATTGAGGCATTTCAACTGAATGAATGTACAAATACAGATGTCTAAATAATCAGCCGTAGTTTTTGTCTTATTTTATTTATTGTAATCCAATCCAATTTTAATCCGGGTTTATCCCTGTAAATGGCAGTGACTGGATTTACCCCATTTTGGCAACAATCTCTCCATCTCGTTTGATTCATACGGCATCCTTTTTCTCCAAACAAACACTCTTACGTTAAATTAAATAAGAA
>JAOBAY020040544.1:0-13924 GCA_025331085.2 Zoanthus sociatus
TTGTGGTTGGCTAAAAGCAATGAACGAACGAAAATTTACTGTATGGAAATTTGGTAAGTAAATCTCGATATGCATATGATAAACTAAATTACTGAATGATGGAATAGCCTGTTTAAATAAAGGCGTCTATATCTACGCCCAATAAAGTCAGTGTTTATCTCCGAATTCTCTACTGTTCAGTGGATGCAAGTATTAGACTCCCCCTGGTAGGGACACTAATCCATAGCAGGGTTTGCACCATCAGTCATCACCACCATGATCATCATCAATCACCATCATCATCACTATCATCATCATCATCATCAGTCATCAGTCATCATCACCATCATCATCAATCATTATTATCATCACCATCATCATCATCATCATCATCAATCATCATCACCATAATCATCATTACCATCATTTTATCATCATCACATCATCATCATCAATCATCATCATCATCAATCATCATCACCATAATCATCATTACCATCATTTTATCATCGTCACCATCATCATCATCAATCATCATCATCATTACCATTATTTTATCATCACCACCATCACCATCACTACCACCATCATCTTCATTATCAATCTTCATCACCATCATCAGCATCATTAAAATCATTTTATCATCACGATCATCATCATTTTCATTTGATGTCCATATTTTCCATCCAGGATGGGGTGGAACGAACATCAAAAGTCAATTGAACTTACTATACTGACAGTTATCTTCCAAGATAAATAAGAAGATAAAGGTCGAGCAAACAGGCTTGGCTGCAGCGCTGGTAGTTAGTTACCTAACAGACCAATGAGAAGGAATAAAATGTGATATTCGTTTGTTACAATCAATAATTACTGGAAATAACCAGAGGTTATAAAATTACAAACTAACCCATTTCTTCCACATGTTTTGACCACTTTTCCAAATAAACAGGAGGAGGTGAAACAAGAAATATTCTGGATTTCGGTAGCCCAGCCAGTATTAGCTGCTGAATAATGTCAGACATATTGTCTATATACTGTTCCACTGTCAATGAACGGCGATCTATTCCCTCAAGTACAGAATCATTAGATCCAAGCAGGATAACACTAGCAACAATGCTACCTTGTGGAGTATTATCATTCTGGAGAATTGTGGGTAGGATTAACTTGTTGAATGCTGAAGTGTAGCCACTAAAGCCTCGGTTTAACACATCGCATTTCCTGTAGGGATGAAGAGATGTTTAATAAGCAAATGGTTACCCTTTAGTCTTGTTTAATTTTTACCTAATATAGCACAACTTTACCTCATTCTTGATCAAAAACTGAATCATAAATCTGACGTTTTGAGTGTTGTTTATATGACCGAAAAGCTACTATGCAAATTTTAGGGAAAACAAACAAATTTCCGTTAAGTTGGGACACTTCTAATTGTCTACTTAAGTGAAAATAATATTTTCATTGATAAAATAGCAATCAGAAAAGTTGGTCAAGTTTGACGCTTAACAGACAGCGCTTGACACTAACATTTCAACTTACTAGTCTAATGGTTAGTGTTAATTTTGATGCTACTGGCCAAACATTTTCTTCTACTAGCCATTTGTTGAAATTCTGAGATGTCTTTCTTGATAAAGACAGAAAGTCATATTTTGTTTACTAGCCAAAGTGGCTAGTGGAATTAGAAAATCTACTAGCCAAAACTGAATGTCTACTAGTCTGTGGCTAGTTGGCTACCGTTGGTGTCGAGCCCTGACAGACAAAAGTTTAATAACAATATTATGTTAGAACATCTAAACTGCAGTGGGATGTGTTTGGAGCTCCACCAACACAATATTTTTCTAAGCTATGTTGACCTCTATATTTTTGAAAACAAGCAAGTTCTGGAAATGTCCTTCACCAACATTTTTAGCATTCAAACTGCTGATGGATTTAAATTTCCAATTAATCAGCTACCAGTTCTAACTGATTCAATCCTATGAAAATAAAAACACAAATAGACACAAATAGTACAAAAGTTGCCCACTAGGTAACCTGACAGGTGCTACTGAGTGAAACTTGATTCACCTACTGCCAATTAGTTCTGAAAACTATTAATAATCGCATTAATGACCAGTGAGTCGCAATGTCAAGCTCTGTTTAGGCACAATTGCTGGGCGAAAATTGAACTCAAAATTATCATGAATCCTATTCACCTCATGCAGTATACTATTCAGATTGTTCAGTATTCAATATTTTTTATTGTGTGGCCAGCACATGTTTTTATTTGTAAACAAACCACTAACAATAACTCAAACCTTTAACTTATACACCTTAACATGTACCGTATTGTAAAACATAAAGATCACCTACTATATCACATAAATAAACTCTAATGGGAATTGATGAGCACTGACCCACTGCACCCTAGAAACCAGTGTATGTCAAAAAGTCTAGAAAACTAGTAACCTTTGAAAATGGTCAGCAAGAGAGGCTCCCCATCCACCTGCACTGAAAGATTGCTGCAAAGAAATAAACATAATTTATTGTTAAAGTGAGTCACTGTACTAATGCAGATATCTTAAACAGAATGCTGCCCCTGTATTTCTACAGACTGAAACAGTTTCAAAAACAGTTAAGTCTTACACCGTAGTGAAGAGTTTTTGAACAGAAGTTTGAGACTGCAGTCGGAGTGAGTGCGTTAGAGATAAATCTAGAGGTGATTAATATATAGTGATGCAAAAGGAGATAATGCACTGAGATGTATGTAAAAAACAAAAAGAAATAAAATGAAAGAGATGTGTCTCCTCCATAGATCTACAGTATCATAACGTAAACTTCAATATGCTATTGTTATTGGGCTGCAATGCTTTGCTTATAGTTTAAAAACTTTGTATATCTAAACTAAACCATAGTGAGAATTATTACAGTAGTGGTACAATTATCAAATTGAAATTGTCCATAGAGAAGCCATACTATAAATGAGACAATTTATAAAATCACCCACTTTTTCATAGAATCTCCAGATTTTTTTGCAGTCCACTGCCAGATTTTTAGCTGTGAGAGGTAGGTAGGTCTGGCAAATGTTCAAGACAAATGGGAGGCTCACACTCTGTGCCAAAACTAAACCAAATTTTATGTACTGTATTAAAACAAATATATGACAAATAGTCCACATCTACTTTTTGTGCCTACAGCTCTTGGTCTATTTCACTTCTAAAATTTGCAGTCTGCTTCTCCCTCAATTCTTTTCAATTTTCTGCCTTCATAATTATTATTCAAACCTCACAACCTTGTAGACCTACCAACAATGATCTCTGCTGGATCACGGAGCTAACCACAAAAGTGGTGGGAAGTTTAAATACCATATATTGGTAGAACAAATTAGGCCATAATATATTCACTAGGCTAATGTACAATTAGTGAATAACAGTGAAAAACTAGAAGAGAGAGTTATTAAAAGGGACATTAAAACACAAAATTGTGTATGCATGCAAAGTTTCATATTTCAAACAATCTCATAAATTTCAAACATTCGGAGGAAGCTTTTGAGAAAACAAAACAGAATGTGTCGTGTTTGCCCATGACATGTAACCCTTTTACAGATATTTTGAGTCTGGAACCTGTATAATAACTAGTGAAGTGAGGAAAGCGCGAGGTGTGAATAATCATGACTACATCAACCTGACACCCCAGGAATTAATTTCTTTGATTGATATAATTTTACACTCAAGCTATTTGAATCATTAAAGCTTAATTGGTTGATTGTCTAACTAAGGAAGTTTTTATGGGTGCTTAATATTTAAATTATTTACAAAATTACAGGATGCAAAAATTTAGAATGTTTATTGAACACTTGTACTTCTAATACTTCCAACTTTACTCCCTAAGAGACATTAGGCACCTCACACACTCTGTAACCACCAACTTTTTGGCTATGGCCAACTATTAATGAACTTATCATTGAAAGCATTATAACTCCCCCTTAAAACTTCTAAAAAAAATCAAGTTTATATAACATCTTACAGGCTTCCAGTTCATGAATTTTCAAACGGTACATAGTTATATATTTACTCTTTTTGCCTTTTATTATTTCCTTGACCAATTAACTGCTTTGCTCTACACCTGTATCTCCTATGCACTTGAACATTACTAACTGAGTTTTATTCAGCTCGATTAGCTTTTTAGTTATTCTGAGTAAATGTTACCTTTCTTGTATTTATTTTCAATAGATTACTTTGTGAAATAAGTTTAACTTTTATTTGATAATAAAGCTGGTGTTGTGATTGTTGCTATTGCGTATCTGGTGGTATCAATACTGTAAAACACGAGAAATTACAAGGAAATCACAAACTCCTAAATTTGTATAGTAGATATGAATAAAAATGGGCACTGTACCTTCATAGACTTCATAATGTAGAATTCGAAAAAAAAGAATTAATTTTAAACGCTCTTCAAATCATTCATAAGAAAATACCTTTATGCTTCGATCGGTTCTGGTTATAGTCGCGGAAAGCATAGGACATGGTTAAAATTTTGCTCCTGTTTTACTTTTAAAAGGCCGTATGTACTGTATATATAATCAATAATATTTATGTAGTACTAAAATTAGCCCCTGTCTTTGTTCAGTTGCCTCATGCATAGTCGAGTTTTCCCTTAGCTTTAATACGAATAGCGCCTTCCACAATCTTAGTATTAATTGCCTTTTTTCGGTTTTGAAACTGATGTTTTCAATAAACCTCCACGATGTCACAGGGGAACCGTCACAGGTTCTTTTTAATAAAACGCGTCGGTTCCTGTGACTGGTCTAAAATGGCTTTTAGACAATGAAGGCCACGAAAATACAATCTTTGAATCAGTGGATACTATAAAGCTGCCACTATATCAAACTAAATGATCTATACTGACTAACCTGTGTATGTGAATCGCCAAATAACAGAAGTTTGGGAAAGAGAGCCATTTTCAGCCAGGCTTTTCATTCGTTCTCTCCCCACTCCCTTTGGCTTTTTTGTGGTCTCTCCATTCCCCTTGGAAAAGACCGTTCTCAGCCGCAACTGTCCTGAGTTAAAATTAAACTGAGGTTACTGCTATATTTTCAACTTTCTAATTTCCCTTTTCAACTTTCTGTTTAAATACTATTCACCGATAAAATATCAATTCGTATAAAATCCTTTTTTTGTATGAAAACGTTTGCTATTGCCTAGTAACATCGCTTTTGGTCATAAGCTCTTATAATCTGCACTTAGTTGAAATTTGAAAATCAGGTTTTTTAGAAAAGTCTAATCTAGAAGAGAATCTCGAGACAGTTAAGTAAAAAAATGAGATATCTAAACTCACACTCCCGAATAATGCTTGGCCGGCCGATGCACTAACATAACACCGATTTAGTATATACCACACAAGTGAATAGCACTTTTCGCGCACGCTGATTGGCTAGCTCGGATCGAGGTGAATAATACTTGGCAAGAGAAAATTTTCTCTTAAGGGTTTTTTCTCTTGTACTTGGCTAATCAGAAAAAAACAAAATGGCTTCCCGTTTCGCTTCGATTTCAAAATGTCACAAATAAAGTTACTCTTTGGTCCACTGGTTATTCAGCTTGTGTTGTATATACTAAAAAAATTATATATTTCCACTTGGGTGAATAATTGTTAAATAGCGCGTTCAACAATGTTGTGTAACTACATGCAACGTTACACTTATTTTAAAGCATATTGAGTCTGTTTGTGATACGTCGTGCATGTTGTACTTAACGAGACTAGTTTTACGGCAATCTTTAAACTCTTAATCTGCCACACATTCACTTCGACGAAGGACTACAGTACGAAAAGCTATTTTATAACTTTTAAACTTTGGTAAAAAGAAATTGAATTTATCAAATTGTTTCTATTGAAACAGAGACGCAGCATCCATTTATGATATAAAGAGTAAGTGCGCATGACCGTGAAAAGTTATTCTTTTTTTTAAAAAAAAATGGAAGATCGATGATTGTAATGGCACGCGAGTGTGAAAACATAAAGCACAAAAATCGAGAGTCATATACTAGCCTGGTTGGTCATGTCGCTACCAAACTAACAAAATAAAAGGGATTGTCGCTGTCGCAAAATGTCGCATATTTCCGTCTGGTTCTGCGGTTCAGTTGGCTGTTGGTGCTCTGGAACACTGATTGCCGCTACTTTTTTGGTTACTTTGGAGCGATGTCGCTTGTCGGAACTGTAAGGCCTCATTCGAGGCAAATATGCGACATTGCACGGTATGTCCCAACATTTTTAGCACAACAATCTTGAACATCTTGTGTTTCGTTTGCGCTGGCCTCACCACCAGCAGCCTACTCGGATGGTGATTTGATTGGTTTACTGATTTTTAACCATTCTAATTCCTCAATTAAAATTGTGTTAAAACGACGAGCAATATGTACTGTGGTTTTCTGCAGACAAATTCTTAAAATAGTTCCAATTAAGTAAAAAACTTCCGACTGATTCAGCAGGGTGCCGTCATACTATACCATAACCCATCTGTTCATACGTTGGCGAGGGAATCCCAGTTATTATCACCTTTCAGTTCTGATCAACATGTTATTTTTACAAATTTTAAAATCTTGCAGTCGGATCCAAACACAATGTATATTTTTCGTTTGCTTTATTCAAAACTGACAAAAACCGATTTTCAGAACTCTTTTGTCGAAGTGCTTTGTAGTTTGTTACTATAAAATATAAAAAAAGTAAGAAAAAAAAACATCTTATTTTGGATTTTTTGTTTATCTAAGTATATAACTATCATTTTCGGAAATGTTTTTTACCAATTGTTTCATCAACATATTTAAATGTTCTTACGAAGCTTTTAAACTTTTTGAAAAGCCGGGAAAAGCCCGTACTCAGCCCATTACTTGGCCAGAACCTACACGCATGCGCATGCGTAAAGTTGAGCCTATAGATGGTTTGTTTTTTTAGTCTTACGAAGGGCCGACTAGCCCTTAGGCCCTCTAACGCTTAAAATGTTAACTCATTCACTTTTCCTTTCTGTACGGCTAAGACTGCTTCTATAAATTTTTAGCAAAGAAAGTTTTATCGCTTAAAGATAAGCTCTGCTTACTGCTAGTTAATATGAGAACTTTCATTTTTAGCGTGAAGGGTTAACTGTTATTTGAGACAATTAGGGTAAAAAGATAATTTCAATCATGAAAGTGGATTTTTTTTTCAAAATTTGCGCAAAAACTTGATTGGTTACTTTAAACATTAAAGTAAAGAAACATTCTTTGAATTTTTACTCACCTTTTTTTATCAATCATTAAATTGTTGACATGGTTTCAGGTTGTTAAACTGGTGTGTTAAAGTAAATTTTTGTCTTTTCCTGAATTCCAAGCTTCAAAAACGACATTAACAGCGCCAATTTATCTGCATCAAATAGCATGTTTATATTGTTTTCGGCTGAGCTGTCATTTTTGCAGATAATGAAGTTCCGTTGGCAACACGTTGAGGGATTAGTGGGGACATTTTCAGGAAATGCATCACGTCAACCCATTATCGACGCTGCAAAAAAACATGACACAGCTCGCGATCCAGACAGGATAAGAGCTTTAAAACAGTTGCAAGTTGAAAGACTCTAAGTGATAAAACAGGATTACAGTTTATCACTAAGAACTAACTCGTATATAAAGCCAATCTTGTCTCTTGCAAGCAGGCCGTGTTAAGGAGGCGGTATATTGCGGTATATTTGATGTTTTTTGTACATGTGGTCGGTTACTTTGCGAAACGTCTATGTACATAGTCGTAGGAATTCAGATGATTAATAAAGTTTAGAAGTGAAAATGCTAGCATTGGACAAGCGAACGACTCTAGCAAAACAGTTTGGGATCATGCGTAACTCTTGGAGCGAACCGGGCCTAACAAGTGATTTTGAAACTCTGAAATCACCGCTAATAAGCCAGAAAAGAAAGCTAAACTCACGACATGGAGAAGTTGTTCAAAAAGGTAAGCGTCTTACTACATAGCATAGATAATTGAGATGCAAACATCCAAGGTTTAACACAAAATTAGTGTTCAAACTTGAAAATCATTAAAAAGGGTGACTCTAAAGTGTTACCTCTAAAAGCCGTTGATCAAGCTTCGGCAGACAAAGGGAATAATTAGTATTAAAAACAATGATAGAATGATAAAGAACTCGAGAAGTCTTAAAATTTAAAAACTAGAGAAAATCCAATTTTCACCTAGGGGTTAAAATTAAGATGCGTTATTTCGGTTTTAAAGTAGATATTGTGTAGAAAAGTTTCCGTTACGGCTAAAGAATGAATCAAAAATGTTTAAAAAGATGTTCTTTTGATAATTTATTAGTCTAACATTTCATTATATTTGTATTTTTGTATTTTGGTTTTATAGACTGCAGCGCTAACAAATTGCATCAATACTCGACAACTGAAAGAGTTTAATTGTCATGCTTGTATATATTACAGCTGTTAGATAGATTTCGAGATTGAATGGAGGAGTCAATGCTAGTTGAATGATACAGTAGACAGACTTATATAAAACTTCAGTTCAAATTGCCTTTTTTCTTGTGGGAATAAATTATCGTTTGCTTTTGCAAGGATTAAATGAAAAAAAAATGTGTATCGTAAACATTGAAGACCATTGAACAAACTAGGAGTTACGAATAGATCAGAGCGGTGGAAAATCAAGTTTTTCCAGTTTACGTTACCTTAAACTGTAAGCCACAACCACAAATATCAAAAACTTTTAAAAGTGCAAAGGTTATCAGACGCAGTTTAAATCATTTTTAAAAAGTAAATTATCAGTGTCAAATAGGCTTTTACTTCACTTCATGATGTGGCGCCATGACAGAGTTATTAACTGCGCATAATCCCACCAGTTTACACAGACACTAAGCGCAAATACAATTGTTTTTCCCGCTTTCGGTTCTGCGCCTAAACGAGAACCGAGGCACTCATTTGTGCAGGCACCATCGCCTAAACAGTCACACATGTGTTTAGTTCATTGTTCTCGAATATTTTAACTCACTATATAAAGAAAACCGAAATTCTAATTGCTTGTTTGTACAGTTGAAAAAGAAAGCCGATCGGCAAGAATGAATCACTAACTTTTAAGATAATAGGTTGTTTTCATTTGGTAAAAATCAGTGTTGCATTTCTAAAAACATTTAATAACCTTTGAGTTAATTCTCTCCATCTGAGGTCATTTATCAGTATCAGTATCTGCCTTTTTAACGTGTCAATAACTGTTTTATCATGTCGGCCACGAGTTAAGACTAAAGATAAAGACAACCGACGTTATCACAAGGGTATTTATGATATGCAGTTTGCTTGTTTCGTGACCTTAGCAAACAAATTTTCATTAACAGTTCCCAATACAATTGATACGAGGTGGTCTAGTACATTAGCCGTGCCCTTGGAATTTTTTTCAAAGCGGAAGAATATTTTGTCTAGCCTGTAATGTCCAGCAGACAGTTCGCCATGACATTGGTCTGTAGCAACTATATAAACAGAGTGAACTTTGTCTGCATTTCACAAAGACCACCTCAATGGACATTTGTTGTTAATTGTGTAGGAGGAGCTCCTTAAGCCTGCAGCATACGGGAGCTATCCCCTGAGAAAAACGTTACTGATTCGTGCTAGTTTGCTCTGCACGTAGCTCGCCTCATGCAACCTTAGGTTGAAAATGAAACACGTTTGATATTTTTTTGATTCGAGAGGCGAAAATCTTACCGTGTGCGCTGAAAGTGAACTAGATGTTCATTAAATACAGTACAATTAACTAATACTATGTAACTCCACTTTTCCAACACAGCAAAAAGGTTTTAATTGTGGGCTGATGAATTAATTGTTCTTTTCCATAATACACTCACCCGAGAAAATCCACGTTTGCAGCGGCTTCACACTCTCACGTCTACCATAAATAACTGTGAGTGAGCCTGAATTGAACAGCCTTATATAGATAACGGTTTGAACTTATTAAATTTTGTCAGCGCAGTAACAGCTACACTTTTTTTAATAAAAACAAATCAAATCACTTGAAAAATAAGAACAAATTAAAAACAGACTGAAGCTGAAATGAAAATGTTAAGGGAAAAAAACTTTTCTAACAATGGTGAAACACAGCAATCAATCGCAGTTACTTATTCTAATACTATAAAATCCAGCTATAACAAATATTGTACTGTGCAATATACATATATCGTCTCCTTCGAAACTTTGTCAATAAATGTAGTGAAATTAGATAAATTGGCGTAAATGGCATATGAGAACAAAACAAGAATACTTTTGAGCATCATAGTGCTGAAAAACTAAGAACATTGAGCCTGAGAAAAATGTTAAGTACTGGTTCTTATTAACAAAAAGTGTATCAAACTGGCTCTGATTCTCACCGCGAGATTTAATGTATTAAAAGTATTGGCTTGTGGGATGTGAGATAATCACAAACACCAACACCATATAGAGCTCATGTGTAATTGTATTAATAATATCAAACTATAGAAAGAACAAACGACCCTAACTCAACTCCACGGTTGGCCAAAACCTACACGCATGCGCACAACCAACTTCACCCGAATAACTCAATGCAATTAACTAGAGCAAACGAGGACAGCTGTTCATCCTTGTTAGAACTCATCGTGTAGAAGAAAGCCAGCACTTACCCCTCAGCAGGCAAACTGCCTTTGATATATCTTATTAGCAGCTGCTATGAGATTTCTAGGAATAATCAGCACGGTCATAGCTTTTCAGCCACAAGCAATAAGCTACAAAGGCGAATTCAGAAAACTGCTTAAAAGATGAGCCCCAACCGCATGCATGTGGGAGCTTGGTTAGGGTATGCCAAACATATCGTGGAGCTGAGCTTGGGTGGTTTGTAGTCTTTACCGTTTTACTAATAATATACTTGCAGTGCAGCTTATAAAAAGAAATGGTAGCGGACATTAATCGTTACAACTATAGTAAATGATAACGAGTCAAGTATTAACAATAAGGACAGCAGTTTCTTCCTTGTAATAAAATGGGGCAAGAAAAATCAAGCACAGGGGATTTAACTATATCGGTGAAAGTCAATTAAGGATTTAGATAATCGAGATAAGTACAACTTTTAAAATGCTTTTCAGATGTAACTGATATGGCAACCACATTCCAGTTTGATGTTCACACGTATCTAGACAACTTTTCACCCCCTTTAATAAGTTGATATCTGCCAACAGACATAAACAAAAATAACAGGCTGCTGCACATCACTGTGCATTTAAAAGCTCCCGCTGCGTTAACAGATGTTCTGATACAAATGGGAGACAAGCAAATCTTTGATTGGTCGAAACGGTGGTGTTACCATAACAATAAAAATCAAGTCAATATAAATGAGTTTACTGGAACTGATTTCCAAACTGATGTTTGATTAACAGCCGTTACTTTTTCTTTTTTCATAATTATGCTTTAAGGTTTTCCTACGCGTGACAGAAAGATCCAGAAAGCAATGCAAGCAGGTGTTCTTGGACTTTCAAGATCGCGCAGTTTCCCTACTTCCATAGCTATCGATACTGGTATTTTAGGTCATCATCGACAATCCTTGTCTGTCGCTCAACAGAGGATGAAAGGTAACTGAGAATATGAATTAGTCATGACGTAAATGATGCTGTTGGTGATGATAAATGATGATAAGGTAATAATAATACTGATGATGATAATAATGATAGTGATGATGCCGATGATGGAGCTGATGATGATAGTGATAATTATGATGATGATAGTGATGATGATAGTAATGATTATGATGACCCGTTGACGCGTTCAGAACAACAGGTTGTACAGTACTAGTTCTCGCGCTTCTTCTCTAGAGTTGCTGTATTGACTGATATACTTGCATGATGTGACGGCCTTCTTTTCTAAAGTATCCATAAACAGGATTGCAAGAATACCAGACAATGTCGACCCCATAGGTAATTTCCCTGAGCTGTGGGAAAATTTCTGATTTGAACTTGAAATAAACGATTACTGATTAATTATAAAGTTTTTAAATTTACAAAAATTTTAGGCAGGAACAGCATTTACTCGTTTTACATATTTTATATCATGCTGTTAAAGGACAACTTCATTAGATTAGTGCATGTGTGCATTTTGTTTTAAATTTTCATTGTTTGAATAGATTGTATTAAAATCTAGTGAGAACTAATGAATGCGAATTTGAAATCATTTTACTTTGTCGCAAGAAAATACGCAGATCAATTTTAAAAGTTCAATTTAGATTTGTCACCGTGGATAATACATTAGTTAATCTATGTATAGGGGAGTCAGGTTGGCATAGTGGTCATCAGTCGTGCCTCCCACCTCTACGACCCGGGATCGGTTCCTGGGCTTCGCATGTGGGCTGAGATTTGTCGATCTCAATCTGATTCCGAGGGTTTTTCTCCGGGTACTCCGGTTTTCCTCCCTCCGCAAATTCGACTTTCACGCCAAGATCTGAGCCGTCGAGCGATTAAATATTAGCATCGGGCTAGGAAGATTGGACAACCACTTCCTTCGCAAATGACGTTAAATGAACTATATATTATATATGTAACTGCATGCCCCTAATTACTACTTGCTCCTGAAAACTATCCTGTTTGCGAAAATTTTTATAAGTTCTAGCAACATATTTTTAATCTTTTTTCATACACAGCTTTTTTGTGTTTTTTATATTTTATTCTACTATATGCAATCATTATTTGTTTAAAAATCTTGTTTCAAGCTCATAAAACAATGTGAATGGAGTAAAAATGGATACAATATTTATGACAAGAAAGTTCAAGAGCCCCTGTTTTGCAGTTCATCCCTGTACAGTCAATATATGGGAGTAATCCCCCACCCCCAGTGATTGGAGTGAATGTAAGTGTATTGTGCAAAATTCAACAGTCTTAAAAGCTTTTACATATAGGGTAGGGCAAATTGTTTTTTTCAAAAAAAAAAAAGATTTGGTGCACCAATGCTGGAATCAAGTATTCGCAGTTGATCATCAATTGCTTGCTATTTCAGTCTACAAATCTTTATAACTAGTCAATGCCATTTTGTGTGAACAGTTTTGTGTTTTAACTTTTTAACTTTTCAAAAAAAATGTATATTGCTTCCGTGGTCTTAGCATCAGCGGAATGTAAAAATTGTTTACACTCGACGGCTCGTAACATCACTTTTTCAATCTACTGTGCATTCGATCGCCATAACGTTTGAGGTTTTGGTTTGGGGAAGAAGCAACAAATACTCATCCATTCATTACATTAACCAGTATAATTAATGTTTGTTATGCAATGTAGTGAGCTCCTTGCACTCACTCAAACGGGAAGAGCGAACGTTCGTGTGTAAAGAAGAAAGTGGACAAAATGGTAATGGTGCCATTTTAAATTCGTGAGAGCAAATGGTAAAAAAAAAAATTAAAAAAGCCCCACCATTTTCCTTTTTGCATCTTCGGCGAATGGACGGTGATCGTGCTGCAACTTCTAAAAACCTTTTATTAAGGGCTTAGACGAAAACAACGCCTGGAAAACGCTGTTTAAATAACAAGTTTCCCTTGAATTTAGAATTCCTTTCGAATTCATATAGTGAACTCGAAAATGTATTACATTTCTTCTTCGCTTCGGGAAAGAAAGAAGAGGAAGGTCAAATTAATTTTCGCGTGAATCTTGCCATTTTCAAGTTCCTTAAAACTAAAACTCTTAAAAAGGACAGAGCGGGAAGGAAGAAACGATTTAAGATTGGCACTACTGTGCTTGCGTGATTGCGTGGGTTGAGGAAAGGCCCGGCTACAAAAGTCAACTTGGTTAGCAATTCTTTTTCGAAAGTGGTCCCAAAAAAAATTTCCGCTCGCGGCATGGACATATGTTTATTAAAAGCCGCTGACCAAATCTAAACTACACAGAACTACACTTGAACACAGTCCAGTAATGATAACCCAGCCGCATCGGTGTGTGGGTCGTTCGGGCGGGGCGGCCCGCCCGGCGCGGCCCGGGGAGGAGCCC
>JAOBAY020040585.1:0-23596 GCA_025331085.2 Zoanthus sociatus
TTCTCCTGCACTCATTTGTCTGTTCGCAACACAGACGTGGCTGTGTGTATTTCATTATGCGGAGCGTATGTATTGCAGCATGGTGCACATGCGCTCACGGTGATGATTGCTGGCATTACCTACAACAGGGCTCAGGGTGTATAGACCCACCGGTCTAGGAGTCTAGGATTGGGAGGTGTTTCACTGTTCGATAGCAAACCTCAACTCTAAGCCTAAACGGATAACCCTAAAGGATCTTCTGCACTTGGAACGTGGGGCTTCGTGACAGAACCGTTTCCCGGTGCTGGGCCCAGAAAAGAACACGCCGACATGTTTTGGGATGAGGGTCTGTAGGCCATAAGATTTGAAGTTTAGGGCTTCGGGCTTTAAGATTGAAGTTGAAGGTTGAGGCTTCTGACGGTAGGGGGTTCTGGGTTCTTAAATCCAAGATTCATGAGGGGTGCTGGAACTTTGCTTGCTAAAAAGACCGAGGGTTTCTTGTTTCAGGCCCTTGCCGAGTTACCGCTCGCTTTCATCGGCTCGGATTTGGGGTTCTTGAAGTTTGCGGCTCCATAGGACTTTTCATGAAGGTTCGGGCGGCTGTCTTCTTTGCGAGTTTTCTTTGGACCCGGAGGAACATGCCAAGCGGATTAGGGCCAACGAGATGTGCCTAGCCCCTGGGGTCAGGAGAACCCCGAAAAGGTCTAGGTCCTCACCTCAAAGAGACGCAATTGAACAGAGACCTGTGGCCCGAAGTTGTAGAACGTAAGTATGGTGACCTTGTTCATATTTTAATTGCTAAGTCCCAGCAGCCATTGAGCGATTCAAGTACTCAACCTCTAAGCCCTGACATCCGCAAGCATCAAAAAAACCGAAACCCTAAACCCTAAACCCCTAAACCCTAAACCTAATATCCTATCTTTCTTCCATGCCTATTTCGTGGAGCATCGTTCGACGCAACCAAATTTTGGGCATTCCTTTTACATTGGAGTAGATCTATATTCATTTGCTCCGTCCATTTTACGTTTTTAGACCTCCTAGACATCCTTGCTTAATGGAGCTGTTACGACACGTCCGCCATGTTTAACTATGATCATAATAATAATAATAATAATAATAATAATTATTATTATTATTATTATTATTATTATTAAAGACAATTATGTATAGTATATATGTAACGCCCACAAACAACAAAATACTGTAAATAGCTTTAAACTGCAACACCATAATATTAAGAGATTAAAATCTACGTGCTTTAAAAAGAAATTTTCTACTGGAATGTTTGTGTTGTGCAGGTTCAGAGTTTTGTTTATAGGTTCATTGTGTTCTGATATGCGAACCTCAAATTTCTCATTGTTTCACAGAGGAAAAGTTGTTGGAGCTGTACCAAGGAAATTGTTTGTGTGGCGAAACATATGTTGCTGAAACAATTGAAAATTTTGAGATGGGCATATCAGAAAACAATGTTTTGCTTTAACGGTTATCTGTAAAAAATAGATAAATATATTCATAAGTTGTGAACAGAATGTAGTTCTAAGATGAGAAAACCTTCTTCAGTCCGGCTATCGTGAAACAAGTTAACGGCCCTTTAATTACTGGCATGCTTTGTCTTTAAACTTTTGTTTTCGAAAATCAATTAGTTTTCTATCAATTTGAAGCCATTTTTAATTTATATTAATATTAAAACAATTGATGTAATCAACTATTACTATTTATTATAATCAATCTATATTTATAATTTATTCATTATTCATAATGTACCATTTCTTGGTGGATATTTATCTCGTATATGTTTTATTCTCTGCTTTGCGTTTTAGGTGTTTAAATATTTTAGTTATCAGATTTTCTAAGTCGCATATACTGCTTTTTTGCTATTTTGTAGGCACAGCCCGGAAGTCATGCGACATTGTGCAATTCACCGACATTCCTACAACTACAACATCTATCGAAACATTCCTTGACAGAGATCTTGAAAACGGTCAGCGGTTTTATGTGATGGTTGAAGCAATAAATGCTGCAGGTGTGAGCACGTCATTGACTTCAGATGGCGTTACTGTAGACACTAGTCCCCCTAGACCTGGTGCAATTATAGACGGGTATGATAAGGACATAGACTATGTCTTTGGGGACCAAAACATAACAGCGCGCTGGTTTCATTTCCAAGATCTGGAGTCTGGAATGCAGTATTATGAAATTGCTGTTTGTGACTCTAGAAACCTTAACAATTGTCCTCAACCGTATATTGGCGTTAATCTTGCCTCAAATGTGACGATAACAGGGCTTGACATGGAGAGTGGGGTTCACTATGTGTTTAAGGTACGAGGTACAAACAGGGTCGGTCTTCATAGTGAGACTACCTCGGATGGATTCACTGTCGATTTCTCCCCACCCGTCGCACGTACTGCTTGGGTAGGAGAAGGAACAATGCACGAACGCTACCAAGCTGACTCAAGTAGTATACAAACGAGGTAAAGTTTTATATTTCTTTTGTCTTCATTTTGTCTATTTCCTTTTTTTTAAACCCTAAAATGAATTAATTAAAAGCCCGTGTTTGTTTTGCTCTCACTCGGACTTTAATAATTTTAGATGTATAAAAAAGTATAATTCTTTTAAAAAAGATGTCTTGAAGTTAGACCTTGCCGGGTTTTAAGTTTTAAATTTTACTCCTGTATATAATATAATTATTTTTAGCTGTAAGTATGTTCTACCTCTTTTTTTTTAAATTTTAATTTTCTGATTTAAGTTCGCGATAATTCTGTAAAATAGCTAATAGCTAAGTACTTATCACGTTAATAAAGTATGTATGTATGTATGTATGTATGTATGTATGTAGCTATTGTATAGTGTTAAAACGAATAACAAGCGGACAACTTTCAAAGCAATAAATAGAATATTCGATGTTTTAAAAGAATATAAAAATATTTTACAATGATTTTCGCAATTATACTCCATCAACTGGAAACTTTGTTAAAATATATAAGTAAACAAAAAGAAGAAGGGTTATAGTCACGCAGAATTTCTTACCTAAAATATGTTTCAAGGTGCTCTTAACACTAAATGACCGGCAGTTTAAAATTTGTATAAAACTAACTGAAATCAAAGCTTTATCGAAAATAGAACATTCATATGAAAGGGAAAATTTCAAGCAGTTGTATGACAAGATTGCACCTTATTCTTTACTTGTTATAGTTTTCTGTCAAATTTATTGCTATATCCAATCAACGCCGGAGTTTTTAGCCGCTTTCAAATGATTTCATAACTTTTAATTTTTGTCTTTAAGGTGGCTCGCATTCTCCGATGATGAGAGTGGCATCGTGGAATATCAGGTTTGTGTCGGACATACTCCAGGCAACTGTTCAGTTACATCATTCGCAACTGTAGGAGTTAAAACAAACTACACAATTACTGGGCTAAACCTATTGCATGGCGTTGTATACTACGTCACCGTCCGTGGAAGGAATGCCGCTGGACAAGAATCAGAGTCTTCTACTGACGGCGTTCTTATCGATCTTAGTCCGCCAAAGCCAAACTTATTTGCCAGTAACCAAACAACTGCTACCGTTAGTTTCCAGTGTAGTGAAGAATGGTTGAGTGCAAAATGGGACGAATTTGAAGACGAAGAGACTGGGCCCGTGAACTACATGTGGTGTGTTGGTCGCAAACGTGGAATGTGTGATAGTTTACCGTTGACAAATGTAGGATCCAGGCTAAAGGCACAAGCTATAATAAATCAGCTTCCGTCGGGAAGCAAACTCTACGCAACCATGACGGCACAAAACACTGTAGGACTTAAAACTACCCTGTTTTCGTCAGTGTGCACAGTAGTAACAATTGCTCCAAAGATTTCGGAGGTTATCGACGTTACAACTCTTAACTCAACTAATTTCACAGATATTGACTGGAAAGCTATGATGAAAACCTTGTCGATGCGTTGGGAAGTTATTCGTAGCCTAACAGAAGATGTTTCTCGCATGCGCGTTAAAGTTCTTGTTACACAGCCCTCGCTTAATGTGTCCTATCCAAGACTCAACCAGGAGCAGTCGTGGCACGGAGAGCCAGTTGTTCATCGCTTCATGGATGTGTTGCCATGGCAAAATGGAGTCACGATTAGATCCCTTAACCTGCAAAGCTGGCAAAGTTATCGCAGTATCGTGCGAGTTTACAACAGTGGCGGGATCTACTCGGAGGCTGCATCCGACAGTTTAAGACTTGAACCTCGTGCGCCGCCTCTGCGATCGGTGACGGTTGATGACAAAGGTGCTGATGTCGAACACTTAAGATGGCTTCCCAACCTTAAAATTCCTCCCCTCAATCAGTCTTCCGTTGATCCTGATGTCACATATTATGCTTCTCCAAGTGATATCCAGTTGATAATAAAGAGCACCAATCTTACAAATTCTTCAAGTCAACTTCAGATCAAAGAGGAGCTAGACAAGAACTTGTTAAGCCCCACCAAGGAGTTTAGAATCGTAGTTAGTCGGGTCACCTCGCAAGACAATAACACCAATAACACAAACACTACTGAACATTCAGAACTGATGAAAACCTTACCAGGTACGTTGTGTAAGCATTATCAAAGAGTTTAAGATTGCCGTTAATTAATTATATGTAAGTGGCAAGACAGATAGCGCAATCAGTTTTTTCCCAGGTTTGCCGTCTTTCTGGATTTTCAGTTGTGAAGTTTTCTAGCCTGTTACAACTGTATACATTAAAATGTTTTTTTGCAGTTTTTTTTCTCTTTCTGGCATCAAAATGATCGATTTTTATTCTATTTCTGTATAAAAAATTACATATTTTACCACCAACTCATGCAAGAGATGAGCTTAAAATCAGAATAAAAATTATTAGGTAATCTGCTATGTTTGCTCCTTAAATGATTATAGACAAAGATTGTAATCGGACTACTTTTTATAGAGAACATACCTCGGTGTAAATGAAACAGTAAATGAACAGTCGACACGCATATCAGTACGTGCGAAAAAATTTTAAAACAAAAAATAACAATTTAGCGTTTTGGTGTTTTGAATTCGTCAAAGCGCGTAGTTAAGAAAGTGAAATGCGTTTTTTGTGTTGATGAAGTTGTGACGCAATAAAGTACGTAGCCACCTTAAAACGAAACAATTTCAACTGATAATTTAATATTGTTCAGAATAATGTGCTACTCGAGATGAAGTACGGTACTCAAAAAGATGTATTCCTTACAGATATAATTGATAATTTGATAACTAAATTTCAACTTGAGTTGTAAATTTTTTATTTGGTAACCATAGGTCACCTTTCTCTGCATGTATCGCAATACAGAGAAAGACATTTTCTGTCTTTTAGGCGCCAAAATCTCACTTCTTTTTGTATGTGTTAACTCTAGCTAGCGGGCCTGTTTTTTTGGTTTCTGTGTGTCTCGTTTTCATGGCTTTTTAATCAATTTACTCGTCGCACATTTAATTACTGTTTATTTGTTTTATATAATATTTGCTCATGTTAGCTTACGTTAGCTTTTCTGTTCATGTTAATTTGTATTTTTTTTACCACGTCGTGATCAGACCACAAGAGTTTCAGTTTTTTTAAGGGACTCCATGTCCTTTTGTTGTCTCTCCGTGCTTATCATACAACAAAATCGTCATGAAATAAAATAAATAATACTATAATAAATTAATTAATTTTTTAGGTTTGGTCAATCCCGAAGGACCTTGCTGTTCAAGTTACCCATTAGATGCTCCTATGGGTCAACCAGCCGACAGTCATTTCAAATCTGTTGGACCTCTTACAAAATTTGGCCATTCGGTCGCTAGATTAGCAAATGGATACCATGCAGTCAGTTCGCTGGGTAAAGCATTCGTCTTTTCTCACAAATCCATAACAGCTTACTCAAAGTATATCAATTTTAACCACAAGAGTGACAATCCTCCTGTGCAGGTTTTATCTTGGGAAAACCAAGTGGCTTTTGTAGCAAATGGAGCAGTTGAACTCTACAGAAGCAGTTTTAGAGCAAATGGTGACCTTAAAGACCTTCTTATTGATCAACGTTTTGGAATATGTAAATCGCCTCTTGTATCTTGTACGCCTGGATTAACTTGGGCAGACAACATTATTGGCCCTGCTGCAATAAATAAAGAATTTGTAGCCATAACAGGACAACAAAATGCCACAAACGTAACAGTTGTTGGAATTTTTGATAAAAGACAAGGCCATTGGAAATTTCTTTCAACTCTCCAATCAACGAACAAAAAATCTCCGTTTGGACATTCTCTAAGCCTCAATAGTCGGCTTCTGGCAGTTTCATCAACACTAAATGACAAACCTGTTGTACTTATGTACTCTTTAGACAAGCTTGAACTACTTTTAACAGTGAAACTGTCCGTATTCTCCAACATCTCGCTGCCTTTGTCAATATTTGTTACCGAAGAAAATGTTCTTCTTTGTACGTCCAGGAATTCCAGAACCGCAGTTGCCATTCAACTGAACATCAGTGAAAAATCTTACAAGACCTTATGTACATACACGGCCGTAAGTGGCCTTGTTCTGAGTGGCAGTATAGACGTCAGCATCAGGTAATTCATATAGCACACTTTTGAAACATTTATTCAATTGTCCTTATATGAAATGTTCTAGAATGTTTAACGAGCTATGTGATGCTCTATGTAGGAAAAAAGTCAGGGCCGACCAATTACATTAATTTTTAGGTGGTAATTCGTTAAAAATTACGCATATAAAAGATAACAGATTTGTAGCAAATCATTTACAAATTTCTCTTTCCGTACTAGGTACAATAACACAGTAGCCGCCCTTGGTATGCAGTCACGTGACGGTCAGGACGGCGTGCAGCTTATTGGTGTCAGCGGTATATACTCTTACCCACAACCAAAGCAGCATGGAAACTGTATTGATCTAGGGCAAGTACTGGCACAGCAGTCTAGCCTGCGTGTTGATGATGGAATTCCACGAGCTTCTGTTTCCTTTAACGGTGATAAAATCATTTTTGGCTCACCTGGTAAGTCCATATCAGTGTTTACCACGAGGGTTGAGGGTGGATGAGAAAACTGGGGGTTGAAGGTGGGGAAGATAGGAGATATGCTGAGCTGACCTGGGAAGTTCATTTACAGAAAAACAAGTCATTTCAAGGGTGGAAGTTAAGATGTTTTAAAAGTGTTCCCCTAGGGATGTTAGGCGATTTGAACGGGTTTTTTTCTGATTCAATATCTTTTTATATATTTTAAACACAACTGAACACTATTCACTACGAATTTTACAGGCTTTCAGCTATGCATATCAAAGTTACAGTTTAGTGCACTGATATTTCCCTAATAATGCTAGTGGAAATTAAGTACGTATATTGTTAAGAACTAAATTGTTGGTAAAAATCCATTTTCACCAAAACTTAGTTTTTAGTGTGCAGATCTCAAAATCAATATGCAAAATGTCGAATTCCCGGTTTATTTAAAGTCCTTGTAACCCCTCTGAACCCTTCCAGCCATTTGAACCTTTTTGAGCCCTTCTAACCCCTACCCATTTTCACCCTTTTTATTCCTCATCCCTTTCCTAGTGATGATTGGTTTTCAAAGAAAAACCAGAAAGTAAATTAGACAATTATTTTGAGCTGTTTTGAACTGAAATGAAATTTTATGGAAAGACTTTCCTTGCACTTACAACTTAAAAGCACCAAAAACACACAATACTTAAACTTTCCATATGTACGGTTTGTTATTTGAGCTTATGTATTAGCAACAACGATCTTCAAATTTATTTTTGCACTTTCAATAACTGCAAAAGAAATACCTTGCTTTGCTTTTGAACGTAGCCTAAACTAGCTTTCAAATCCTGGTAACTTTTTTTTCTTTTTTTTTTTGTTTTGCATAAATGATAATATAGCTAAAACGATGTAATGGTTGCATTAAGCTTTAGTTATAGGAGCTTTTCTAAGTTATTTTTGTCATTAAATTTACAGGAGCACTTACCTGGCCTGGGATGAGCGAGGGAACTGGAACAGGCCGTATCTATATGGCAACATTCTGCCCACCAAACCACAAGCGCATGCGTGTCCCAAGCGCTGATGTCATCGACTCTGTAATTTGCCAGCCATGTGAAAATGGCCGAAAGTCATTTGGAGGCTTTGTAGATATGTGTACAGTATGTAAGCATAGAACCTGTGTTTCTTCACTGCAGGATGATCCAATCAGTTTTGATACTAACTTATGCAATGACGTTTCGTGCAATGTTGTAGCAAAACTGAACCCTCACACTAGGGGAGTAACCGTCAAATTACCAAATGGTACTATCTTTACTTCTGGTCCTGAAAATCTGTACACTGTAAAGTTTATTGAGGAAACTCAGGCTGGAATGGTAACAGTCTCACTTTCAGAACCATTTCTTCTTGACACCACCCCTCCTGAGGTGGGCGTTGTGTACGATGGGTTTGGTAGTAATCAAAATATGAACTGCTCTAAGAATGAAACCTTTGGAGAAGACAGCCAATGCTCAACAAGAAACTTTGTCGATACAGATATTGACTACACCAATAACACGTCCGAGATTCAAGCTCGTTGGATAGATTTCTATGATAATGAGAGTGATATCTCTCAATATTTCTGGTGTATAGGGTCACGACCAATGCGGGACAATATTAAAGCATGCGAGAGTACGGGCCTTCGGCCAAATGGTAGTCATTCTGGTTTGAGCTTGCGACATGGAGATTCTTACTACGTCACTGTTGTGGCGTGTAATGGGGCGCACAGATGTTCAGCGGCAACGAGTAATGGTGTCACTGTAGATACCACCCCACCAACGATTGATTATGTACGAGACGGTATAATGGGTCCAGATATGGACTTTCAGGTTTGTGGAGATCAATATCTTGTTTGGTATTAATCAAAAAATCTTGTTTGGGAATGATTCCATTTGTTACTTGATATGGATCCAAATTCCTTTTTTGGTATTTATTCCAACTCCTTATTTAGTATTGACTCCGAATAACCCTTTTTGGTAAAAACTGCAATGCTTGTTACTGTATGGTATGATCCGACAATTGGTTATAATAAAAGAAAGTAACCATGTTTGTTTCAAATGATCACATTATAAACATTAAATATTTTTTTTTGATATTGCAGGCTTTCTTGGACATCATCTTTGCGTACTTTCTTGCTCACGACCCAGACAGCGGAGTTACATCATACGAGGTTGCTTGGGGAAGTGCGCCAGGAGCGATAGATGTAAAAGATTTCGAAGAAATTGGAAACACGACAATCTGGTTTGCTAAAGTTAAGGTATATAAATATCATTTTACAGTTTTCTAAGATACTCAGTCTCAATATTAGTATCGTTGCCAGCCTTATTTCTACTACTAATAATAATAATTGAAGGCTCTTAGCAAGAGCCGAAAATTAAAGGTACTAGCAAGACGACAGTTTCAGCACATCACAGCAAGTGATATATCGGGGAAAGTGGCCGCCGTTTAGGTGATGACATTTGAGTTAACACTACTTACAATCTGTCTATTATAGTGGAAAATGTCTTTTTTTCGTTTGTAGGAAAACGTCTTAAAGAAAGGTCACCGGTATTATGCCACTGTCCGAGCTACTAATGGCGCTGGCTTGATATCTCTTGCTAACTCTTCCAACGGCATTGTTGTTGGCAAGTCCGAATATCTGTTTAACAACAAGGTAAGTTGATTGGCTTTTACTAAATTACAGTGCAAATAAAAAGTTATTATGATAAGGTAAATTGTTTTCTAAGCCCAGTGGCCCATTTGAGCCGGTGATAATCTCCGGCTATGATAAAAGATGAAGATAATCTTGCACATGTGACAAGTTAAAATTATGTGGAACCTGTGCCAGTTTTATGATTTAGCAATCCTGATGAAGCCCAAAAAGGCCGATAATTATGTATTATAAAATGGAACCAGATAGCATGAAGTTCTTATCACATGTGAAGATAATGAGGAAATGCTCAGGTATTTCATCGTTAATTATATGTTATAAGATGTAACTAGATAGCATGAAGTTTATCACATGTGAAGAAAGCACCTTTTTGAAGAGGGGAGATATACACGGATATTTCATCGATAATCATTCGTCAAATGTTTCCATATATGGCAATGGAAAGATAACAAGCAAGGATATACGGAAGTAGTAGTTCTCCTGATGAATATGAATTTAAATTTATCTTTGCAACTGTTTTGTTCCATGTGAAATTTTCCTTTGTAGCTCACCATCACTATCCTTTTTGTACAGTCAACAGCTTCTTTCTTCTTTGACACTGTAAATGTAAACGTGGATGGCACGCGGAAAGACAAAGGAGTGGGAAAGACATACGGAACACTAAACGTACCTGTAGGAGCTGTTCAAGAAGAAGTAAAATTAAGGAGCTACAGCATGGATGAGGGGGTCCTGGATTCTAATGAGACCGAGGAAGGACCAGTTGTTAGCCCCAAAAAGACAAAGCCAAAGGTATTTCTTGTAAACTAGCTTTCTTCTTGTCAGACTTGTTTAATTATAATTTATAACGAATTACTTGGCTGTTAAATTGAATATACGACTGTAGTTTTAGAAATGTCCGATAGTTTAAAAACTTAAGCCTTATTCAATTTTTATTCATTAACGCAGCAAAACACTGGCAATATAATTGGTTTATATATTCAACAATAATATAAAATTGGAAGGAGCTACACACGTACTTACAGTTTTGATGATGTATATGTTTAACATTGTTTTAAATCTTTCGATATACACGTTTTTTAAAACGAACAAGTTCGCGATAAAAAACCCAACAACTCTTAAGAAAGCACAAAAGAAAAAGTAATTAATTGATTTTGTTTTACTCTTAAAACTTTTGTTCCTAGCAATAAGAAATATAGATTTTCATTTTTGTAAATATAACAACAATCTTAACTTTTAAACTATGATCTATCTGCCATTGCATTTCCATCAGCATATCAAAAATCGATTATTTATATAAGCAGTTGAGTTGAGGTTGTTTCACGTTCGAAAGTTCATTAGCTCCGGTTTACGCTATACGGCGGTGATGTCTAGATTTTCAACAAAATTCATTATAAAACTAAAGAGAGAGATCAAAAGCAATATCTAAACGTGGTAATTTGATTATTGATGGAATTGGAAGTTTTTTATTCCATTCATGACAATGTAATCTCTTACGAGAACTTTGTCCTTCGTTTCCATCTTCACTGCTCTTTACATCTCTATCAGTGTGCATCGAGACAGCTTCTTACTAAAACGTTTCCCTGTGAGATAATGGCTAATCGCCGTCTGGTTGTTCTAGTTGATAAGGTGCCAATCTATCGTGCGGAAAGTTCGAGTTCGATTCCCGGCTGGACCACCACTGAGGTTCTTTAGGTAATTGGGGAGAATTAAAGTGCTGTCTTTCGCGTTTTCCCGGATAAGGACGGCAAACCGTAAACCCTCGAAGATATATCTGTATTTGTGTGGGTGTGTCTGTCTGTCGTGTTAAAGGTCGCCCTCCTACTTATAGTGGTAAGACAATGTCCCCAAGTTAGTAAGCCTTTCGCCAACTAGAAATGATTTATAGTTAAATCATACTGAAAAAGGAACAAGTGGTGAGGATTACACTAACTGTTTTTTCAACAGCAATTCATGCTGGGTAATTACAGTTTTCAAATCAAAGCACTGGATCCAAAATCGAACAAAGTTAAAGAGGGATTCAAGTTCGCAAAGCCAATTGAGGTTTCCATGTTTTATGATGTGGACAATCTGGTAAAAGCAAACAAGAAAGTTGTCAATAAAGAAGTCACAAGTAACGATGTTGATCCAGTGTTACTTTTGTGGGACACAGAAAACCAAACATGGTGAGTTTGTTGTAATAATAATGCATATGAACGCCATTACATCCGGGCCTCAGACTATGAAGTAGCTTTCCTCGTCCTTTTACAAAAGCAGCCCAAACAGATTTTTGTTGATGAAATCATACTGAGGTCGGAATTGTCTACATTAAAGAATTTAAGACTATTCACATTTATCTTTGTTACGTTTGTTACCACTTTTCGCATTATAAGGGTTTGTTATCTCTCAAGTTTTTTAGTTTATCAATACAGACATGAAGCACAATCTGTTTAAAAGATGAAAATTCTAACTAAGTACTTTTAAAAATTCACATTACTTTTCTTGCCTCGTAAATCCTGTTATACAAGTAACTTTTAAGCTCTGTAATGTAGACTTTAAGCACAGCTCACGGGTAAACACTTGCCGGCCGAGTGCGCCAGAAGATTGGTCTAGTGTGACGTCTTTCGGCGAGGAAAACTTAATTACTCGTTGTTCTATTTGTTCCTGGCATTTATCAGATTTTTTCCAAAGACTTTTCTGAACAAGTATTATTGAAGAATATTTTTGAAAAATAACCGAAGTAAAATTTTCCAATTTACAGGTTTGATGCGGCGTTAACCTGTCCTAGTCCTTGGAGCTACGTGAACAGAACAATCAAAATGTTGACCGTGAGGATTTGTCATTTGACACAGTTCGCCTTCTTTTGGACCTTCTTCGCACAACACGGACTGATACAGTTCGATAAAACACGCGGAAGTAGGTAGCATTTGCTTGTTTAGAATAGCGTAAAATCGTCACAACAAAATTAGGTGACGTCATGGATGAACGTTGCGTTTAATATGTAATTTAAACAATTGTGTAAGAGAAGTCTGAAAACGTATTCAGGCTTCAATTGTATTTTTTCCTCTACCGCTTTCGTTGATGTTCTGGCTTCGAATCCCGTTGAATCCTGAAAGTTTTTTTCTCCTGAAAGCTTTTTTCAGGCTTTCCTTACGCAATTTCTTAAACTGCATAAATGTCTGGGACGATCATTCATAACGTCGCTGTTTACACCGCCGTACAAACTCAGTCTTCCTAAATAATCATAACCGCGACAATCATTCGTAACTTGATTGTTTAGGCCGAGGTACAAACTCAGTCTCAATAATCATTACCGTGTTGATCATTCTTAATCTCATTGTTTACTCCGCTACATAAACTTGGTCTCCAAATTCGGTAGCCATAAAATTTTAGCATATCTTATTCTTGTTAATCTCAACGAAGTTTGGTGGGATCAAACATTTAGAATAGTTACGAAAATCGTTATTATCAGTTTTTAAATTTGCACCAGAAATTCAAATACCTGTATAGATGCTAAGCAATCATCAGGGAATTTATGAATGGTATGCCGCGTCAGTGTTTCCACAGAAACAGTTTTAAAAGAGTGATAAATTCCACATTGTAGTGAAAAATTTTTTTTATACTGACATTTTGAACTGAAGTCCTTCATTGGAGTTGGACTGGATTCCTTCGTCGGAGTGAATGGCACACTTCGATGTGGAATTTATCCTTTTTTTAAAACTGTATCAAAGAGTTTAAATCATTTTAATTTTATTAAACTACCTTAATAAATGTTTTATACGATGAGGCTCGTAGTTTAAAATATCATTTTATAAGTTCTTAATATTTTCACAATGAAGGTTGTTACTTAACATTTAAAGCTGAGAGAAGCAACTGTCTTTGCAATTCTCCTTTTGTTAACAATAACATTCAAATCTTCATCCAGTTTAATGCTAGGCCTGTCAAACAAAAAAACTTTTTGTATAATTGGGAAACAAGCTATAGTTATGTCTCAAGAGAATGGGATTGGGTTTGGATGTAATGACGTAATTAATCATCGCACAAATTCTTTGTATCGTATTTTATAGTGTTACTATACAAAAACAGGATACAGATTTTCTTCATTCGTTCCCTTATAATGAAGTTACAAATGGAATGAAAGTGAATCAGTTTTATCGACTTTAAAGTTATCTTCAATTCTATTAATAAAATACATATGCAACAATTATACTATTTGTGTATGAATTATTAATAAGAACTATCTCATCCTGATTTTAACGTAGCAAATAATTTATTTTAGTTTTTAGAGAAAACGGCGAAGTATTTGTGTCTCGTAAGTGGCACGTGACAAAACTGGAGCTGCCAATTAGACGTGGTAAAGGCGCTAATGGAAATATTACTATCACGTGGGCTGCCAGGACCAATGGAACAGATGATAAACTTATGTGGCCATTAAATGGAACAATAGACATGCAGAGCAGCCAATGGAATAGCTCTATTTTGTTAAATATGGCAGATAATGAAAAGAAAGCTCCTCAACAAGCATTCACGGTAACTCTTGAGGTAAGATCTTACTCTTCAGATTTTGAGGCCAGTGCAGTGGCCTGCAAAACTAGATTTTTCAGTTTAAAATCTAAAGATTTAGATTTAGATTAATTTAGATTAATCTATATTAATTAATGATGATCCTCTGATATTTTTTGATGAAAATCGTCTTCTAAGCTCTGTTTTATTCATGTTGTGTTGTTCTGGTTTACTACTTCCGCTGACCAGTTTGCTCGGATGAAGAAAAATTTAGACCATCTCGTAAAAACATTCGAAACAAAAAAAAAAGGCAACGAATATAAGTTTCTGCAAAAAATACCTTCCCTCTTTTGATTTATTCAAGTTTATTGTGTGCAACGTTTTTATATATGATTTAGCGGCAAAATTTATATATCGGAAAAATCAGCTTGAGACATGTACATTTCATCCGTAATTATGCACTTTTCAGTTGGCGGGTAAAACTTTGACACTTTATTTGCAGGCGCGCAGCTAGGAAAAATGTTAATCGATTTACTGGAAAACAAGAGCGGAAAGCGCAAGCCTCCATTCAACGTATTCACTTAGCTTCTTTTTTAAAAACATCTTTCGTAAGAAGATTCTTGGCAATGTTCCTTCAGTTATTCAGAACATCACTTTCACGCAACTAAATATATATATATATAGATATATAATATTTTTTTTGTAGAAAATATTATATTAAGTTAGACACCGTCGAAGAAGCAAACTCAAAAGCTAAACACTGGCATTTCGGACAATAGCCTTCTTTGGAGTGAAGATGAAACGTATTCTAAAAAAATGGTTGTGGAAATTATCATTTTAAATTAGACTCAACGAAAGAAGAAAGCCGAACTCTGACTCTCGGACGTAAGTCCTTAATTAGGATGAAGACATATTTTTTATTTCACTACTTCTACCATGCATCGAGCCATAAACTCGTTGTTCTGAGATGTTTCGCTGATGGAATATAAATAATAGTGTTTTTTCCGGTAAGAGACAATTAAAAAAAGGGAGTTACTCCACTCAAACAGCAGGACGCTCTCTCCTAAAGTAGAGAGATGTTTGCGGACAGTAAAAAAGACCATAAGTACAAACTGAAAAAATCAAAGTGTTATTAATTTATAACAAATTGGCCGTTTTTTTTGGCAAATATAATGTTTGTTGTTCCAAATTAACTGTTAATGATATTGGCTTTAGCAAGTGGACAAATTCATATTCAGTTCCAATATTATGATACTATAATATGGCTTGTCAAAATCATAGTGTGCTAAACTACAAACAAGATAATAATTACAATTCTAAGAACTTAAAAAAAAATTGTAAATTCAAAAACATTAATCAAATGAGGCAAGGTATGTTACGTCGTTTTTATTATTTCCAAGCTTTCGCAGATCAATTTACACTTTACTATGCTAATCAAGTACACCATCCAACACTTTGAAAACAAAAATAAAACCTGGACAGTTAAGAACTTAAGAAAAAATAAATATAAGATCCAATTTTTAGAAGTATAACTCCTTTGATTTTGTTACATGTTTTTTTTTAGTTTCACGCAGCTATTTAACGTAATGTACGTGTGTTAAGTAAAGCTAAGTTAATTTAGCCTGGAAGAAAAGGAAATTTTAATAATGTACAAGCAGATTTTTCATGAAAGTTTTGAACTTTTTAATCAGTTTTTTTAATGCATCAAATCAGTATGCAAAAATAACATATGTATATATTCGACAGCAAAACCTTTAGACTTAGTAAATCAAAACTTTAGCAAGGCACTGATTTTGAAATGTCAGTACGTCAGTCACGTTACGTATTCCAGTATAACTTCATTGTAGTCCGAGCTCACGAACGTCAGATAAATTCCCTGGAGAAAAAAATACAACCTGTTTTTATCACGTGCGCCGCTTATTTTCAATACTGTCACAAACAGTGCTTTAGCTACACAGTAATCAAAATCCATTTTATTCGATTTTGATTGGAGGAGAAAACTGTAACAATGCAGTTCCGGCTGAACAACTCTCACGTGGACAATCTGTAATTTAAAGAGCGCGTCAGCTGCAGTGTCAGTGCAAATCATTTTACAACTCAACGGGTGGAGCAAGATTCAGGAGATCGAGGGACCATTTGCAGGTTAGTTCTTTTCAGATTAAATCTTGAGTTTCAAACTAAGAAGTTATTGTTATCTTTAAGTCAACCATTTGCATGGTTTCGCTGATTCATAAACGTTAACTAATTAAACTTTTCGAATTAAGTTAAATGCAGGCATTTGTTGAGGCTCAGATTGGCCGAAAATTAAAAGCAATTTAAGAACAAGCTCGGGCCGAGGCTGAAAAACAGTGAAAATGTTTTTGGTTAAAATTTTTTACTGAAACTTTCAATTTATGTTCGCAATGTGCACAAAAAAAGCACAGAAGCACCATTTCCAATTTATTATTATATCTACTATTTTTTCAAATGACAAACGTGTTCATGTAGAAGAGAGATTAACTCAAAATACAGACGATCAGAATTGTTTTTCAATGTCTTGTCTTTTTGTTTTGATTTCTCATCATTTCAAACCGCTCACAGAAACAATAAATAAATGAAATAAATACAATCGCGAAGGAAGTGGTTGCCCATTCTTTCTAATGTTCAATCGCTCGATGGCTCCGATCTTGGCGTGAAAATCGAATTTGCAGAGGGAGGAAAACCGCAGTACCCGGAGAAAAACCCTTGGAGTCAGATTGAGATGGACAAATCTCAGCCCACGTGCGGAGTCCAGGAATCGACCCCTAGTCCTAGAGGTGGGAGGCACGACTGATGACCACTATGCCAACCTGACGACCTGACTCCCCACAAGAACAAATTGAGGCTAAAGCAGCCAAAAAGTTAAGAACAATTGAGCCTCGGTAAAATCTACTGGTTCTTATAATAAAAAGAGTGTGTAATCTACAAAAAAATAGAATTTGTTTTAAATGTGTTGTATTTTCACTGATCAAATTGTTCTTCTATGCATGCTTGTTTAGTACGAATTTCAATTTCCGTTGAAGAATGATTTTCTGTTTACTGCTATAAAAGAGAAAGACTAAAATGATCCAAACTTTGAGAGATCCCAAGAACAAGCTGAATATTACATTTTTCAGAACTTGCTTAAAGCTTGTAAATTAATCCAAGTGATTCAAGTGCTTTACGGTTTTAATCAACAATATAATAATTAATTCCTGATTAATTGAAACCAGCGCTGTCAAAGCTCCACCACAGGAACGGACCAACAAGCAGTTGTAATCTGTAAATACTAGATCTAGACTTTTCAGCTTAACTACAGAATACCTCGCAACTGTCGGTACTAATTTATTCCTGCGCATTCGTCGTTTCTTTAGAAATAAATGCGTGATTACATCGAGAACAGTAGTTGCGGAGTAATCTCGCTTCTTAAACATTGCATAGCGTCCTTAAAAACATTAAAAAATTGTAGAAACTTTTCCCGGCCATTCACTTTCTCAAAATCTGTTAGTGTTAAAACTTAAGAGTCACCGTCCTAAACAAATGGTTTTCAAACAATAACTAACTCGTTTTTAAAATAAGAGGGGAAGGGATAAAATATTCCGCCTACATGTAAATAGTTGTCTAGCAAGAATTAATTAACACAAACATATATTTTTAAAAAAGGGCTGCGCCTCAAGTTGAAGTTTCAAAAAAACATTTGTCCTCATTAATGAAATCTTCATTGATTAAGTCTTCAAAGACATTATATAGAAACACGTTTCTACCGTAATTTAGTAATTTGCAAAGATTGCATGCGAATAGTAAGTGCTCTGCATCTGTAAAAAAAACCTTTTTATCTTGCGTGACATATCTACGAGCGTCATTATCCACTTAAAAAAATGACATGTATGTACTCTAAAGGACGCTGACATTGCACTATATTCGTGTTCAAAAATTTACCGCACTCCTAAGAAGCAAATATATGAACTACAATTGCAAACGGTGGTAATGCAAGTTTATTTATTCATTGATTTTAAACATCGCACTTATTAATAGCAAATAAATGAAAAAATTGATATAACGATGTATATCTTTCCCACGTACGTACTCTGTGAATGCCTCGTTATTTAAGTCTTGTTTTCGATTCGATGATCACTGAGAGAGGCCGTTACGGGATGACCGCTTATGAATGGAAACGCAGTGCTCCAGTTTGCTATCCAAAACAAAACCTTTGATAAAACAGGTAATTTTTCTTACAATGTTTGGTTAGTCAACCCGTTGTTCTCTGTGTCCTAAAGATTTAGCCCAAATCCATTTAGCCTATTGGGAACTTGGAAGCGCGCTATTTTTGTGACTGGTCTGATATTGCACGACGCCATCTTTGTTTCCTTTGTGCAAGGCGTAATCAATATTTCTTTTCATAACTATTTTTTGTTTTTTTGTAGAAGTCTATTATTTCAATTTTTTGCTTTGTATTGTTTTAAGTTCTTTGTAAGCTAGATTTCATTCGGAGAGAGTGATCAAAATTTTCCGCAGTTAGTCACTATTTAAAACACGAGGTATGGTTTCTAATTCTTGACGGATGCAAAAGTAGATCAGTATGTAATGCTAGTAGGGACGAGGTTTTGATATGTTCCACAGACAAGCGGCAAAACAATAGAAAGAGAATGCCACTATCGGTAATTTATTCTTGTGCATTCGTCGTTCTTTATATTTAAAGCCAAGCTAAATCCTTTACAAGCCTAGTGGCCCATGGAGCCGGCGCTTATCTCCGGTTTCTGTAGTGTTAAGCGGATTAGAGTCTTTAACTCCCCCTGGACGGGACACTAATCCATCGCAGTTTAGCTCCCAGCAAACACTGGTAATCATTTACCTACCCCGAAAGGATGGAAAGCTGAGTTGGCTTAGACGGAAAAGAAGGTCAAACAAGCATTCAAATCTCGACAAAACGGGGATTGAATTGGGGACCTTGTGGTCCGAAAGCACTGTTATCCCGGCCAGGGATGCCCACCTTCTTGAAAATTAAATGCACGGTTAAATCGAGAACAAGAGTGGCAGGGTTGTGCAAAAGCAGGGTACTATGAAGTTACTCTAAAATTTGTATAACGCCTTTAGAAGCCAAAACTTTGAAAACTATATAGTATAGTTTAATAATGAGCTATTGTTTCTAGCGTCACTTCTCACGCATTTTTGTTCTTTATCATAACTTGCGCAAGTTGTTTTCTTTAACTGATTTACTTAAGTTTTGCTGGATTTTGCTAGAAATAGATTTCCCCAAGATTTTGATTATCTTACTATTACCTTTTAAATCTTCTTTCACTTTCATTTCTCATTTCACAGAACTTTTACGTTTGCATGTTTTTGCAAGTCAAAATGTTAAATTACTCGCACAGCGCGTTGTTGTCCATTATGAATTTAGAATACAATACAATTCAATACATTTTATTTGCATTTCCTTTCTTGGTGCAAGTTTGCATTTTAAAAAACTATACTAGAATTTTCACAACATTTTATATAGCTTTTTTTTATTTCATAAAATGTAGTCTAAAGAATACAAAACTAGGAAAAGCTTAGAACTTAACTTAATCGTAATGTTTTCTATATTTAAGTACCAGTCTTGTCATGTTTTCCGTTTGGTAGCTTTCACTCACACAAATCCTAAATGCATAATGACAAGGGTGAAAAAGAGCGAAAAACAAAAGTAAAAAAAAAAAACACTTCAAAATGTATAATAATAATAAAAAAAATGACTATTTCAAATTTATGAGTATATATAATAACAGGAACCAATTTGTTTAAGTAGTAGGTACTGTCTTTTTAAACTTTTTAGATTTACCCCTAAGAATTAAGGCATTGGCGTAGAGTGCATCTGAGCACACGTACGCCCATGCGGGTACAGCTGAAATCTAGAAATTTATTTTTACCCATTTTTTCTGCAGTTTATCAAAAACTCTTGAGAAAGGAAAAATTAAAAAAAACTGCTGCGTTTTCTGTCGTATTATTTGTAAACCAGTACTGCGGAAATAATTGGAAATGGCATTTCTCAGACCCTTAGGACTAGATTTCAAAGTTTTCTGGGTGAGTATGCCACAGATCCTTCTTGTCTGGGGCGCTTTGGCGCTGTGCGCAACCTTAAAAATCTCACTAACTTGTTAGATATTGATCAAGTCAGTAGGCGTGAAGTGTTCTTGTAAAATCATGCGGTTCTTATCATTTAGCCGAAAGTTATGAAATAAAAATGTACAGTATGGAAAATGGAGTTTGCTATAAGCTGCCGATATCAAAAGTAAAATTTCCGTATTGGTGCGTACTATTGCTTTATCACACAAGCTAACCCTTACTTCTTGATAATACAAAATAAAAGATCATTTATCTGTATTAGAAAAATATAAAATTATTCAATATATTTTTGGGAGAATAAAGTGTTTTTCTAAAGGTCGCCGATTAGTCCTGATCACAGATTTGGAGCGCCGTTTTACATTATGTTCGTTTTTCATTCCTGCTTTTGAATATATGAGTTCTTTAAAAATGTATCGAGGGTGTAAAATATTGGCTGCAGACTCTTTAGTAAATCAAAACTCTAGGCAGGCATTGACTTTTAAATGAAGTACATAACAAATGATAGTGTTTATCTGCATTGTAATGTTAAACTCACATCACGTAAATTAAGTTCTGTGGAGAAAAAAAAAATATAGCCTTGTTTGTCACGTACTTATCATATTTTCAAAATTGTTGCAAACTGTTTTTGTAGCAAATGCATTGCAAACAATATCTGACACATTTTATTCGGTTTCTATAGGAATAGTTGTGACAGTGCAGTTCCGGCTGAAGAAACTTCTCACGTGCGGCAAAGTATTTAAAAGGTGCGCCAGCAGCAGAGTGTGGAGTGGAAGCCATACTACAAGGAGAGAGACAGAAGAGACAGTTTTGCAGGTTAGTTATTTCAATTTGAGTTTTGGGTATTCATTGTCAGTCATTCAATTGGTTCGATTCATAAACTTAACTTTGCGAAGTTAAATAATCTATAAAAGTAAAAAGGAAAATTTGTGTTCTATTTTCACGTACTGTTTCGTTTCATTGCTTTTCTTTATTTTCGTTAATTCGAGTTTTAACTTCGTCGTCGGGGAACGTGATTTTCTCTTTATAAGAACAGCTTTAAAGAGCAAGACTAGAATAAACTGAGTTTTAGGAAACCATTAGGAAGAGTCAGGCGCGGATCTAGGAATTTAGAGAAGGAGTGGAAAAGGGAGGGGGCGGTAAATTTTTCATGGCAAGCTTTCGTCTCTGTCTACAGTCTAAATTAAAGCGTTGTACAATGCCTGGCTCGTCCAAGGCACTTGAATATAACAATATCTTTTTGAATGATATGCATGAAGAATACCCACTTTATTAAGAGAGAGCTAAACTCGCAAAACAATTATTTTAAAAATTACACCGGTTCAGGGTACGCTGCCCGACTTGCCCCTCTCCTAAATCCGCGCCTGAAAACTCAATCTTAAATTGTTTAGTTAAAAATAACTTGCCTTATAAGCTGGTAATTTAAACCATGTGAATCAAGTGCTTCATGATTTTAATCCAGAACTGATTACAATTATTCCTGGTTAATTCATCAAGCAGCTGGCACTGTTAAAGCACTATCACAGGTACGGACAAAATTGTTGTGATCTGTAAATGCTACGCCTTGCTTAACTACAATAATTTTGGCAACATCTCTCGCATTTGAAAAAAAACCCAAAAAACAATGCATAACGTTTTTTTGCAAATCGGATAAAACTGAATTGTGAGACTTTTCCGTGCATTTCATCAAAATCTAGCAATTTCCTAACGATTTCCTATAAATCAAGTGTTTCCTAACTATCTAAACTAACTTGAGAGTTGGAAAATAAGGGATGAAATAGTACGCTTACATGTAAATTTGTTATGTAACAATAACATCGAGATGTATCCGAAAGGGAACGGCACAAAGTTTTTTTTGCTTTTTAAACAATGGAAAATTCCCTTCAAGAACTAAGTCTTTTCCATGCCATTTCTCAAATATTCATCATTGTCAAAATGTAATAATAATATATAATAATAATGTATACATTCTATAGGAGCGCTTACACACGGTCTCAACGCTCTTGCATAAATATTTATAGGAATAATAAAATTACAAACATATTACACATTGAAATTAAATGATCACTACAATGTGTCCTAAAAAGAAAGAACCTAATTGTTAAATAACAATGTCTTCACTGTGCATTTAGAAACTGACAGTGATTCAGTGTTTCTAGTTGCGGCAGGCAGACCGTTCCATAAACTAGGTGATGCGACCGCAAAGGCCCTCTCAAAGGCTCCGTAGGGTTATGTTCTACACCGAGGAACAGCAAGAAAATTTGCACTACTAGATCTTAGATTGCGAAATAGCCTAAAGGGAGTGAATCTAAACTTCTAAACTAAGGTTTTCCTAACTAAGTAATCCGTTAGTAGTAGTGAACGGATGAAATCAGTTCCGCTTACATGTAAATTCGTAAGTAATCGCTGTTCGGAAACATCAACATATAACACTATATATAACTTGATCGTATCCGGAGTGAAATTCGAGTTTCAAAAACATGATCTCTTTTGGAAGTACAATGTTGCCATTTCAAAACTAAAATCTTTAATTTATTCTTTATTGTTATGTTGGGTGGCCATTTCGGTGTCTTATTAAGAATGACTATTCGATTCTGTGAAAACGAAATTTGTTTTCTAAACCAAACATGCTAGATGAACTGGCTTTGAAAAGCTTTTATAAAAAAATGGAACAACATTTTTTAATAAACAACCTTCGTTTATTGTAACGAAATCTGCTCCATGCAATTGGTCAAAATTGACTGCGTGATTTCGTTGTATCTGTCGCTAACCGGCAACATCGTGCGATTATGAATCATATAACCTTTGTTTTTTTAATAACCTTGGATGACTGAGTCTTCAATAAACTCAAACCACTGAATATATGAATTATATTAGATGATTTTACTCCAGTGAAATTAAGTTGTTATATATCAGCCTATACAATCAAGTTGTTTAATTTGACGGTCTTTTTGGTGCACGTTTAGCAATTTTCCCGCCTATTAGACAAGTTTGAAGTTTGGATTTTTTTGAAGCAGTTTGCAAAATTTTTGATCAATTTTTATTTTTGATCTTTAAAATAGAATTCAACCCTTTGCCAGATTTACTGAATACCGGGTTTAAGATTATTGGAATTCATTTGTTTTATGACGGTGAGCACTTGGGAACGTAAATATGCAGATTCCCGACTTATTTGTAACACTGATCATTTCAAGATGGCGATCTTTGGTCGGCAGTTAAATCGGAATGACGGTGTGTGAAAACCCTGCAAATACTGGTTGAGTTCTTCTAATGTTTTATAAAACATCGAACTTACTTAACAATTAACACTTATCTACTGAGACCGAGGGAAACAGTATGTTTTGTGGTCCCGAGACCGCCGATGTTTCCCGAGGCAGAGCCGAGGGAAACAT
>JAOBAY020040586.1:0-13921 GCA_025331085.2 Zoanthus sociatus
TAGAAAACAAAGATAGAATATTTGCTGGACAACAAAGATAGAATATTTGCTGGAAAACAAAGATAGAATATTTGCTAGAAAACAAAGATAGAATATTTGCTAGAAAGCAAAGATAGAATATTTGCTAGAAAACAAAGATATAATACTTGCTAGAAAACAAAGATAGAATATTTGCTAGAAAACAAAAAGAGAATATTTGCTAGAAAACAAAGATAGAATACTTGATAGAAAACAAAGATAGAATACTTGATAGAAAACAAAGATAGAATACTTGCTAGAAAACAAAGATAGAATACTTGCTAGAAAACAAAGATAGAATACTTTCCTCTGGAAAGAAAGCCCCCCAAACCCTGGTAGGCCAACCCTGGTTACTTTTGTCCACAATCCTAAAACCTTTAGTTAAAAACTGCTAACTTGACTCATGACTCATAAAACAAGGCCTCTAAATGAAGTCTTTACATGGTCTCAATTTCATGTTTACATTATTCCAGTTAGAAAAACCTTAATCTTCACTTTCAAGGAGTCAAAACCATTTTCAAGGTGGGAAATGGGGCTGGTTCTCTCAGGGAATACTCTGCCCAATACATGATGGGTATCCAATGGATGTTCATATTGCTAACCCAATAAAATATGGTGCACCAAAATCTCTGATAAGAAAACAAAAATGCATGACAGAACTATGTCATGGTGATTCTAGGCATAATCAGTCTTTATATCATCTTATTGTTAATTTATATTTATTCAACCAAATAGACAATTTTGGTGTCATTGTATTTACTTCTTGTTTGTATTTTATTCCAGAACTCTCTCATCATTAATTATTATGAATGAATAATTTTGCTTATTCGCTGGTTGAAATGGTATATGCTCCGAGATACCATCCCAAAAAATATGTGTATAGTTTTGAGACGCCCAAAAATACATGTGACATCTTTCAACCCCCAAAATATATTGAGGGTGAAAATTTAAACCTCCTGAAAATAAGGCGGACCCCCGTCATATATTAGGCCGAGTACTAGCCTGCGTAGGAGATGTTTATTTTGGAAAAAATGAAAAAACGAGTCAGCGAGCGATGCGAGTAGCGAGGAGAGTGGGGAGAGGAAAGGAGAGAAACATCCTGCCCAAAGACTATGTCTTTTCGATTATTCCCGACCACTGAAGAACGGGAAATATGATTGGCTGATTTCAATAAGATCTGTCAGCAAGCTGCAACGCGCTGTTGAATGTAGTTCTGAGGCGAGAGCAGCTTCTAGCTGCAAAAAAGTTGCTGAATGGAAAGGATGTTCAGATTCGACAGAAGTCTTGTATCTTTTTTCTTTGTACTTATTTATCAAAGTTTAAAATTTTGCAAACCAAGAGATTTTTTTTGCAGAGAATAAACAAGCCGACAAAAAGTTTGTACTCAATGAATTCTTCAATGGTGCGACAACACAAACACAATTTCACTTTTAAAAAAGGTTCTATACAATGATTTGTAGTATTTTAACTTGCTTCTGGCATTCCAGTTTTAGCCAAGAGATTTGAATAATAACATTGATGAGTTATAAATGGAGTTATGTTTGAGAAATTACAATTTTACAGACGAAGGTTGCCAGACTCGAGACGCATTTGAAAAGTCCACGTGCGGTCTTGTCGGGTTTTGTTGAAAATGATTTATGGATATTTTGTTTATGCAATCCCCATAGAACTTTTATCCAGATGTGGCAATGGCTTTATTCACAATTTATGCTTCCATTTATAACAATATATCCAGGTAAAACCTCCAAAAGAGCGAAACTAAACTTTGCATGTTCGCATTCCTCGGTGTGTGGCGTTTCATCAAGTTTTGTGAAGAGACACCCATGAACACCCATGAACTAAACTTGCTCTCAACAGTAGGTTTTGGCATACAGCTACAAAAACTTAATTCTTTAATCTTACTTTTCAATTGATTTTAATTTTGTAAAAGTTTTATGTTTTTCTTTAGCCACAAGTTGTTACATACATTTAATGATTTTTGTTTATAATTATTTATTCCGGCCAACACAAAATGGCAATAATTTTACACATTTTCTCACATATGGATTTTTATATTCAAGAATGAATTTTTATGCTATTTAAGAGTACTTTTGCTTTCAAAACTTAAAAATAGAAATTAAAGCATTTCCAATGGTTGAAATTTTTTCAAATTCTATTGCGCATACATGTTTTGATTTTGAGTCGAAAGTAAATCTTTTCAAGCTTCGAATAGCAAGCGAAGACATAACAGCTGTCAAGTCGCTGAATGGGGGTGGTAATAAAGAGAGCATAGTTTTTGGGCAGACTGTTTCTCCCCACAATTTGAACAGCCGCTATGCAGGCTACGTATCAGAAAACGTTAAAGCGAGCAATTAGTCTATTGCTATGGCTTCCCCTGAAGAAAAGTATTCCCCAATAACCTTCATCTATACGATTAAATTGCTTCGTACTTTTTAATGACATCGACTAACTAAATAATCCAACAGATGACGGGACTGTTGCCCAGGTGGCATGATTCTCGCTTTGGGTGCGAGAGGTCCCGGGTTCAACTCCCGGAGAGGCCCCTTCGTCATTTTTTGTCAAAAAACACACCCGTCCGGAAAAATGGAAGGTGTCCTATGAAAAAACGAAGATCTTTTCAAACAAGCACTTGATCCAGTCCTACCATTCATTCTGAATAAGAAACCTTGTCCAATTAACAGCTGCATAACTTTTTACTATAAATTTGTATTGGATCTTAAATATGTGCTTTCATGACATTGCATATATATGTCAGCGATTTGATGGGCGCGGCTTGTTGGTCTAGTGGCATGATTCTCGCTTCGGGTGCGAGAGGTCCCGGGTTCAACTCCCGGACAGGCCCCTTCCTAACTATTGAAGTACTGCTTAGCGTTTAGCTTTTTCGTAGCATTTCAGATTACAGAAAAGAAGCACAGTTTTGCCTTTTTGAATGACAATTAAAAAAAGAACTGCGTGTTTCATGTTTAACTAGGACGTTCACCTAATAACTGGCCTGTTGGTCTAGTGGCATGATTCTCGCTTAGGGTGCGAGAGGTCCCGGGTTCAACTCCCGGACAGGCCCTTTCGTACTTTTGTTTTAGAAAACAAACGTTTTTGAGAAAAGAATGAGTACCGTATCAGAAAACTTTAAATTGTGCACTTAGTCTATTGCTATGACTTCCCCTGAAGAAAAGTATTCCCCAATAACCTTTTTCTATACCATTGCATTGCTTCGTAGTTTTTAATGACATCGACTAACTAAATATAATCCAACAGATGACGGGCCTGTTGGTCTAGTGGCATGATTCTCGCTTTGGGTGCGAGAGGTCCCGGGTTCAACTCCCGGACAGGCCCCTTCGTCGTTTTTTGTCAAAAAACAGACTCTTCCGGAAAAATGGAAGGTGTCCTATGAGAAAACGAAGATCTTTTCAAACAAGCAGTTGATCCAGTCCTACGATTCTTTTTGAATAAGAAACCATGTCCAATTAACAACTGCATAACTTTTTATATAAATTTGTATTAGATCTTAAATATGTAGTTTCATGACATTGCATATATATATCAGCAATTTGATGTGCGTGGCCTGTTGGTCTAGTGGTATGATTCTCGTTTAGGGTGCGAGAGGTCCCTAGTGCAACTCCCGGACAGGCCTTCTCCGAACTCTCGAAGTACTGCTTAGCGTTTAGCTTTTTCGTAGCATTTCAAATTACTTTAAAACGAGCAATTAGTTTATTGCTATGACTTGCTCTGAAGAAAAGTATTGCCTAAAAACCTTCATCTATACGATTGCATTGTTTCGTACTGTTTAAAGACATCGACTAACTAAATAATCCAACAGATAACGGGCCTGTTGGTCTAGTGGTATGATTCTCCCTTAGGGAGCGAGATTTCCCGGTTTCAACTCCCGGAAGTCTCTTTCGTAGTTTTGTTTTAGAAAACAAATTTTTTTATGAAAAGAAGGAGTACCGTATCAGATAGCTTGTGTAGCGGCTGTTTATTTTGAAAAAAATGAAAAACCGAGTCAGCGAGCGAAGCGAGCCGCGAGGAGAGTGGGGAGAGGAACGGAGAGCAGGCTACATTCAGCGAGTGATCGCCATACTGAATATAATATGACAAAAACGGACAAGGATTCTATCTTAGAAAATGTCATTATGTCTAAATAGCGCTACGGAATGCTAACACCCTGTTAGGATGTATTCTGGCGATGAGCTCCGTCGATTTTAAAGGTTTGGAAATTGTATTGAAGGATCAGCTAATTTGTTTATATCGTGCAACGTTCAAAGAACACGAGTCTTTATTTCCAGTCCAGTAATTGTCGCAGAACTCAATCCTTAAATATTGTACAAAGGCTTGGAAAATTGTTGTACTTTGCCTTACGGGAATAAACAAGTGGGTTATTCGTTTCACAAATGTTTGTTGTGGAAGAACTGCCAAATGTCGCTTAATGTGGTCTCTTTAGTTGCATTCGTTGTGTTATCGCGACATCAAGTTTGAATTGTCCTAAACATTATCCTTCCTGCTAATATTTTTAATTTTTAATTCGACTTGTAAATCGCTAGATTAACTCGGTTTATGAATTTTCTTAATACCATATAATCTTCAAATCATCTTTTAAAGCAAAAGGTGCAGGCTACACATTCAGTTCATTTTTGTTTTATTTCTTTATTTTCCTTAGTATTTTATTGTTTCTACAACCCAATTTTGTGTAAGAAATACTTTTTATAGTTAAACTTGTTCCTAGAGTAAAACAGTTCCGCATTCAAGAAAGAATACGGATTTTCATTTCGGAAATTAAAGCGAGCTGTCAACTTCCGTGAATTGAAAATCAAGATATTTTGAAACATGAAATAGGTCTCAAGTGTTCCTTTTGCAAACTGACAGCTCTCACAGTTTTTAAAAAAACTGACGAAGATTAAGTACAAAAATGAATCTTGATTTTTTTGTAACTTTTTAAATGACAATGACTGTGATATAGGATATTTTTTTGCCATATTTGACTCTTGAATTTTTTAAATAAGCAGACATAAGTTGATTGACAGCTCACCAGCTGAGCAGTGATCATAGTGACTAGGGTCCAGGCCCTGCTGCGTACCCCCCTGGTACAAGAACATGTAAAATCTGATATTGTAACTACATAATGCTATAATAAAAGTTAAAAACTACACTGCAGAAAGATGTTTGCCAAATATGCAGAAAAACCTAATGAATTCAGACTTTCGGAACACGTTTCGATTTCAAATTTTTGTTTGATTCCAATTGCTGATATACTCACTGGTATACTCATTTTAACAGCTGCACCAAGTACGTCCGCCCGGAGTTACAACATAGAAAAGTATATTGCACAAGGGAAAGAAGCTTTGGAGAAACACTATAGCAGTTAATGGGAAAAGCTATTAGCATGGCTGCGGGCAAATTAGTTTAATCACTCGATCACTCAATATAAACCTGTATTCTTCCTACAATTCTGTAACCTGTAATTTTTATTACTTAGCTAAATCCAAGAACTGAAATAAAGACTTTGAGTATAAATAATAATAATGAAAAAAAAAACATTTCAGGTAGACCCTGTTACGTGGAACAAGTGGGGGCCGGGAAGACAGTCGCAGCATCTGTCTGCATTTAAAAGACCGCTTGCCGTGCCGTGCATGTCTATTTATTGGCACTAAAAATGGTTTTACCGCTTACATTTTATAAATGTGACCAACTTTGTGGGATGGCCATTGCGAACGACGACACAAGTTTGTACATAACACAACTGAAACACTCATATTTGTCCTCCTCTACATACGCTGCTAAAACAACGATCACTTAAAAATAAAATAAAAATAAATACTTTATTTAACATCAGTTGCGATGGAAGTGGTTTCCCATTCTTCCTAGCCAGAGGCTAATATTTAACCGCTCGACGGCTCAGATCTTGGCGTGAAAATTGACTTTGCAGAGGGAAGAAAACCGGAGAACCCGGAGAAAAACCCTCGGAGTCAGATTGAGATCGACAAATCTCAGCCCACATGCTGAGCCCAGGAATCGATCCCGGGTCCTAGAGGCACGACTGATGACCACTATGCCAACCTGACTCCAAAAAGATCACTTTGATAAATACTTCCACTAAGATGTAAAATTTAACGTTTGAAATGATAAAGTTTTTTAAACCTTTCTCATTAAAAATCCACAATCTTTGCCGGCTTCAATGTTTTTATGCAATAGCACAAACGTCACCATAAGACAAAGCACGTGGTTGGTACGGGAGCCGTACGCATGGGACCGTTAACGCTGACTACTTGTCAACTCGCGTTCACGAAAACATCAATCGCTCTCCAGGCAGCCTTCCAGCCAGCTGGCTCGTCCGAACCGAGATCATAACTGGCTATAATACTCGTGCCCAAACTTACTCGGACAATTTCAACACGTTAAAGTTAGTGTTGCTCGATGTAGCGAGTAGCGAGTGCTCGCAGTAGTTACAACACTAAAGTTTGCCGGTAGGCTGGCAGGAGTAAAGAATAAAAAGCGTAAGCACCAGGCGCTCTTGTTGTCATGGAGGCCCACCGGATCTAATCTGTCAGCAGATGCCGCATACCTGAACACGTCGTACAGTCGTGGTGTTATTATGGAGGCCCACCGGATCTAATCTGTCAGCAGATGTCGCATACCTGAACACGTCGTACAGTCGTGGTGTTCGTCACGGAAGCCAACAAGCAAGCCTCCGTGTTAGTCTGTCAAAACTGCGAAGTATTATTTGGCAAACAAATGGCTTCAAGCACCGAACAAATTGTCAATAAACCTTCTTAAGTAAATAATTTACCCGCGATGACTTTAACGCTGGGTTTTGCTTCAGGTTTTTGCTGTATGTGTAACCAATTTTGCAATTTGAAGTTTATTTACAACTGGGCTCTTCAAAGTTAGCTTTTGCGCCTTTTTACCCTGCGTGCGTTCGTTGTTGTAATACGCCCGCTACTTAAGTTAAAAATTCTCCGTTCTCGGTCCAGTCCTCTCACGGAAAATAGACCTCCGTCGTGAAGAAATGTTTTGGTGCTTAAGCTGATATACGAAATTTCTTTTCTATCAGTATACTGAGAAAAATGTCACAAGTGATGCAAAGCAAACGATTGAATTGCTTTTCAAGAGGAAAGTAAAAGTTTGTATCTCCGGGCCAATAATTTTAACCGCTATCAAAGGCGCTGCATCAAAAGGAGCGGTTTTTGTATGTAACCATAGCAGCAGTGTTCTTTTCACTTGTCTTCAGATGTGACAATATTATTTTGTGCAAAAACTCACTTGGTATTTCATTCGAATTTATATAATAAACATACAAATATTTTTTTCTTTTTCCTTCCCCATACCCCCATCTTTTACCCCTATCTCATCTTCTATCCCCATCTGATATCCATCTCCTACTCCTACCCCATCTCCAATTCCATCCCCCTAGCCCATCTCCAACCCCTATCCCCACGCCATCCCCCCTACCCAATTTCCTACTGCTATCCCCACCCCATCCCGCTACCCCGTCTCCTAGCTGCTACTTCCATCTCCTTTAGGGCATAAAGGATTGTGCATAAAGGAAAACGGTAACGAGTTGTTTTGTTTTTACTTGGTACATCTGTAATAATATTTACAACTTAGATTCGTTAGATTAAAACAAACTAAAACCACATCGTGGTTATTACCGTGCCTGGCTTAGAGTTTTATTTCAAAATCTGTTTAAATAGTCCATGCTCTCGGATCTTATCGCTAAGTAATCGCTGACCGCTCGGCATGGACAGAGCCTTCGCTACTTTCGGGCTGCGGCTCAAAGGCACAAATGTAACATCGGCCGATATCGCTGCATTCTCAGACCGTGCCAACGGCCAAAAAGACTGTCCAATAGACACGCTTATTCACTCCCAAGATACAATGACAAATATAGGGGAAACTGAATTTCCATTGAAAGCCCGGTACTCGGTGATTTAGAATGAATAGCGGAAAACCCCAGAATACTCTGGAGTGTGAAACAATGAGATTCATTTCGTGCGCTTTAGCATTAAAATCAATTATCGTATAATTTATCTCATTGCAGCATAATAAAAGAACTTTAAGCACTGCTTGTATGCTGAAATCTTTGTGAGTTGATGTTGATGCCGAGCAGGTGGCTCAAGTGCATGCTGTTATCAATGGATTGGCTAAGGTTTGCAGTTCAGCTCGGCATAGTTGTCATGTTGCTGTGGCAGTTAGTGCAGGCTGTTGTCGTCGCAGCGCTCAGTGAGCTCAGAAGCCGGTAGGTAAAACATCTTCAAGAAAAAAAAATTTTCGACCATTTGTATTTGAACAACAGCTTGACTTACTGTTTTTAAGCACTAAAAACTTTTGATAGTAGCGTAAGTTTTCAACAGCAATATGATAAAAGTATAAAAAAATCTGCTACATGATGCAGCAGAATATCATTAGAAGGTTCCGTGTTTGGCCATTTGCAAACCAACTTTCCTTCATTTTGTAGTTTACCCAATTTTTACCTCGTATTATTTCGCTTCGGTTCCAAAAGGGAACATGCATGCACTTGTTTCCTAACGGGTCTCAATTGTCTCAATCAGATTTTATTGTAAAAAACTAACAAAAAGTACCCCAGAAAACTTTGTTCTATTTTTGACAATAACTGCGGTATACCGGTATTTTGTGTACCATGACTAAGGTTTAGGGTAAGTCGGGGCAAGCATAACCAGCTATGGCGTAAGTTTTTTTGTTTTTGCCAATGTTCTAAGAATTTTATTTGCATTTTTGGTAACACGAGTACAAGATCAAAGTTTGCGTGTTTTCCCTGGCAGATAAACAGAGAACTGCAAATAGTTTTAAAAAACAAAGAAAACATGAAAAATCGGAGTTCTCCTGTTTAAACGTTAAAGAATAAAAACATTGATTTAATGAGTATTTGAGAATGCAATTATTGCAATAAATGATATGGTAGTGACTAAGAGTCACTTTTCGAAGAATTTGATCGTAGTTTGTAATTTCTGTAATTAGTGAATTTTTACACAATGGAGGATCTCTGGTTTGGTAATTCCGCACGAAATGATACATTACTCAACAGAAGATGACAATCTATTAGGGACTTGGTTTTGATTTATAAACGTTTTATAAGTAACATCTTTTCCAAAGTATAAACCCAAACATAATCAAATATTCTTAATTACCGAAACAAGAAAAATATTTGAACAGTTGAATTATTGGAACAGTTGAACAATTACTAATATAACATTACAAACATAATAAAGCTAAAAAGACCGACTGTTTGACACAAACTTTTTATTAAGTTGTTCATTTACGTCATAATCTTTCAATTTGATTACTTGGACCTTTTCTGGTTAATGAGCGCTTCCTCTAACATGCTAATCCATGCCTACACAGAGATATGTTTTAATTAGCACCTATTCATACCGTCTGACTTAATTTGCTTTTAGAAACGGAAAAAAATGAAAATACTTAAGGATGCTTTGCAAAAACATATTTGAAGGGGACACATGAATTGAAAACAGAGACGAACGTTTTTTGTTATTCTTTTATTATTTAATCACGCTCTTACCGTAGTTATGAAGAAAGACAAAAAAATCTTAACTTTTCCTATTGATTATAGTAAAACTATTTTTGTACTTAATGATAACATTTGAATACCTCACCAGACGATGTAAAACTTTTCCCTTACAAACTTAACTTATGAAATTGTATTTCATTCCAGTTGCAGATACGTAATTATAGGCCAATCATCGTAGAACATCTATCAAAATTAAAATGATTGTATCTACAAAATTTTAGCCAAAAATTAAAGCGAACAGTATGTAACAATCTACTGCGTGATTTTTGCTGCGGAACAACCATTACAAAACTACATTGCATATTCATATTAATAACTTCATAAATTTCTTAAAGCAAATGGTGGTAAATAAGTCGATTTTTGCTTAACGCATGCATGCATGTAATTAGTTAAAATATAGTTTAATAAGAGATTGTCTGAAATCAATTCTACCCGAGTCTTGTTCCTTCACTAGATTTACATCATGTCCTTGACCAGGAGGGCTCCATCCGTCATGCAATGCAAGGGGAGTCTGTACCATTAAAATCATCCTGATCTATACAGATATTATGCAAAACGCAGTATGTTTTCATAGTTTCAAAAACTTGATCAACGCATTCATCTAGTTTTGTTGCCAAGCAACGCCTCCACCCTTCAGTATTCCAAACGATTGTTCTACAACAACCCTCGCTTTAATTAAGGCCTTGCCGAAAGCTGCTTTACTAGCCGTTATCGCGACAGTCTCTGGTTACGATATGGCTTCATGCAGCTCAGTTTATAAGCTGATTTTAAGTTTAATCCTTTCTTAGATCTGAACGTATGCATTTGATGCTTGGCCTTTTCGAAAGAGAATTGATGATTTTTGCAACTTTTCTTACCACGCAAGAGAGCCCGTTGCTCTTGTCTTCTATAATTTCATAGCCTTTTTGTCGATAGCGCTACCCCCGGCAGTGAGAGCAGGCTTATGAGGATATGGTATGATCCTTTTCTTCCGATCCCTCAAGGGGCAGAACATTCAGTATTAAAAGGTAGAATTACGATTGTTGATATTGAGTTTGTACGGCGGCTTAAGAAACAACGCTGTAAATGGTCTTTGCGCTCACATACGCATGCACAATTTAAGCAATTCCTGAAAAAAAAATCTACAAAGAAAAAGTTGTATATTTATAGAGTCTTAAACAAGAAAATAGCAGAGTTTTAGAGAATACAGCCAACCACAGTTGTTTGGGAACGAATCAGATTTAGTTAATATATAGTTTATATTATCCCTAGGTGTAAACAACGACGCTAAAAAGAATTGTCACTGTTAGCACTCATTTTAAATACTTAGAGAAGAAAGTTTCGGAAAAACGTTTATAGGCTTCAAAGGAGTCTCGTTGAAGCCTGGACTGAATTATTTGTTTAGGCTCTTTTTTGTAACTAGAGCTATTGTTCAGCACTCAGCCTTTGAAATAATAATAAAAGCTGCTTGACTGACCGGTGCAGTCCAGTCATCCGGGGTCCTCCATAGTACTGACAAAACTTTAGAACAACACAAACTATAAAAAACTTTAATATCCTCATCTTTTTTGCAGATTCTTAAACAAAAACCAAGTATGTCCTGGGCCTGACAAGCACTGGTTATTTGGAAACGTCTCTATTTTTCGCACGAACCCCGAGCAGTTACATCTGCGGCTTCATGATCTTCATAGGAAATTTGGTAAAATTGTTCATATGCGATTTGGCCCTGTACTTGGGGGTTTCGATATCTTCTCTATAGCGGACCCTGAGCTCGTCAACGTTGTGATGAAAAGCAAATCTTATGGCCTTTCAGTATTGGCAAAAAGGATGTTCAAGCAAACTCTAGGTTAGTAAGAGTAAGGTCTCTAAAATATTCAGTGTAAAATTAAGGGCTCGTGCGGGAAATGAACTTTTGCTGTTTCGGACTGTTTATAAAACAACTTTAAAGAGTCAAAAATGGTTAGCATATTAGAATAAGTAACAAACTACGGTTTATTTGTTAAAAATCATGAAGGTTGGCTGACAAATAGGTACTTTTCACCTTGATTAACATTATATAGAACAAGCAAATCAAGAATACTTTTGATGTATTAAAAAAATTGTAATTCAGTCCAACGGCTTTGAATCGTGAGATACTTTGGGAAAATCATTCTTGACCCCTTTAAAACATTTTGCATACTGAACTTACAGTTCTAAAAATTAAACGGCTTGGTTGATATGCCGGCTTTAAACTGACTGTGATGCGTTTTTAGGAAAGTACAGCATTGTACAGCTTGAAGGAGAGTTATGGAAAAGACATCGTCGTCTTGTGGCGCCGTCTTTCAGCTTAAATCGCATGAGGGTAAGTAAATTGAGAATTGAGCCATGTTTTATTGGACCAATACAAGGCATTTGTTACAGCTAATCATAAAATACTTCTGTCAAAATTAAAAAAAAAAACATTGGAATACGAGCTACAGCGGATGCTTGGTTTGAATCCTCGTTTGTCGAACCGAAAACAATTTGTCTCTACAAGTGACAACTAACGATAACCTAGGCGATACCACTGACACAGAGTTCAATGCTTGGATAACTCCTTATTTGATTGTATATTAATTATGAAATGTATAAAAGCTCTCAATACTAAAATTTCATTTCTTTCCTGATCATACCAATTGATTACTTTGTAATAATAATGATAATAATAAAATGATATAATCATAATCCGTATAAAAATATTACTAAAAACTTTGAACAGTTTTTAAAAAAGCATTAGATAAAAAATGAAAAACATACTTTTAACAAGAATTATGTTTGTATGTACAAGGTGACGACAATAAATATTGCATTATTGCTCTTTCTTGGATTTCAATGTCAATATCAATGTTTTTAAAACCGATCCTCGAGGGTAGATTAGTGCGGATCTTAATAAAGCAAGGGATGTCCTTGCTCTTATCCAGGAGATTGTATTAGCATAATCTTTTCCTTTTTTGATGGAGATCAGTTCCGCCAGTCGGCTAAGGTATTGCAAGCACTCCTTTCCCATACCTCCTGTTGATATTTAAATGAAAGGTGTGAAAGTTGCTTGTTCAATGTCCAAAATTATCCTCTTGGACAGGCGCTTCTTCTCATTCTCATGAGAGCGCTTTATCTGTGGGAGCTCAAAGTCCCTATACAATCTTCATTAGGATGAGAGACTATCAAAGAATGCTAACCGTTGGTTCTCCCAGAACCCGCGTGCGTGGATATTCAATCTCGCATCTGAATATTGATTAGAACCCCTTCATAGCTGCTCTCCTGAGATATCTTGAAGGACAGGCTCGATCTCAACATCACTCGGGAGTTCGGCTTCTGAATCCCTCAGCTCATTGTGACGTTGGATAAACCCTCCTTGCTTGTATGTCATTGCGTGGTCTACTTGAGAAAATATTGCAGCATACATAAATGGGGTTATCATCAACCGGCCAATCGTAGCACAGTTTAATTGCGTCACGGAAGTCCCTCTTATTTAGACTGAAACCTACTTTACGGAGAGAGGGTAGCGTCAGCCAAATTGATGATCCATTTTACGCTGCAAGGTCAAGGTCAAGTGCTCGGAGTTACCTCTCTGAGAGGGGGAATGAAGAAACCGGAGCAGGCTCATTCCGGATCGAAACTCGACCCGGTATCACGTAAACACCCCAAAATTTAAGATTCCTTATTAAAAAATTTATAGCTACTTTCAGCTCGTGGTTTGTCGTCTTTCACTATTCATTATTCAGGTTTCTCGTTCATTTTATCGCTAGCGCGTGGGTGTATTTGTAAACAAACTACTCCCTTTTAGTAACTAACCCTTGATTAATATACGGACTTCCTATCTGGAGAAATACATATTCTACGACACTTAAAGGGAACTTCACCTGCCAAACAACATTTTAAAATCTCAAAAAAGAGATTTCTTTGACTTGTGTCTACACCAGATACAGAGAATTATCGAATTTTAGCTACAGGAAATCGCTTGGCGTTATTATATCAAATTATCAAACTGGAGCTGCTGATGTAGCCACAAGTTCAGGAAAACGCTCATTCCAGATTGTTATTGTTGGAAAGCCGACTTTCCCTTTATAAGCCACTTATTGTTCTCTAAGTTAAAAGAGGACAGCCAGAATCATAACTTTCTACAAAGAAAATGACCACTCGAACAATCTTCTTGCGGTAAATCATAAATAACATGTCTAGTAGTCGCTATTCTAAGCAAATTGAAACTAATTAAGAGCTATTAAAGTCCGTTTGTTTCGTACATTTTAGTGTAATTATTTGAGTTTATAATATAGATAGGACCCTACGCGCACTCTGATTGGTTGAAAATCTATGTTTTATCAGAGTATAAAACATAGAAAAAGCGTGTTTTATTGTTTTTCGCCACCA
>JAOBAY020040665.1:0-13917 GCA_025331085.2 Zoanthus sociatus
TATTCAGCTTGTGTGGTATACACTAAAACAATTATTCACCTCAGTGTCAGTGAAAGTGGTGGATAATTGTTAATTAGTATAAACCTACTAAAGGTCTAACATGCATCCTTCATGCTGATTGGCTACTCTACTAGAGGTCTATTTGTGATAGCCTACTAGAAGAGAAAAGATAGCGGGTCAAAATGGTAATGTGCCCCGTTTTGCTATAATATTAGAAGATTTCATCGATAATTTAATTTGTGCATCCTTTCTTGACCGATTAGTAGGTTTATACTAAAACAATTAGACCTCTCGGCCTCATGGATTACGGGTTTGGATAGCTCATAGGCCTCATGGACTACGAGTTTGAATAGCTCATTCGGCCTACGGCCTCACGGGTTATTGACTCGTAGTCCATTCGTCTTTGAGGTCTAATTGTTAAAAAGACAGAAACGGGATCCTGGACTACTATCAACTTTTAATACTTTCAATATATTATATAGCCTTTTTATTGGGTATTTAGTGCTGTTTATCTATTTGTCTATTTGGACACTACTTCGAGTATACTTTCTGCTATGTCACACAATTAAAAACAATCTTTTAAAATCATGTTCTTTCACTAAATATTGAATTCCTATTGGACAAGTACAGCATATAGTAAAGTAGTCAACAAGTTGTCGTTATTTCTACCTTGTAAGATATCTTTAAACCGCCATTATCTGCAATGTTCTCGGCAAGTGTTTGTTTTCCGTCAACCTAAAAAACAAATATTAGAATAATTTCTTCAGTTTGACCTTATCCATCAGGTTGACTATAAGTAACTTTGTCTTTGTAAATATTTCAATAAAATATTGTTCGAAAAATTTGTCTCCTTGTTTTTCACCTGACAGAGATAATGCCCTTTAATGAGTGGTCTTTAATTTATTGCTTCTTTGAAGATTTGAACCGACATTACTTCTTATCAGTTGTTATTGTTTTGTCTTCCACTGGCTCGTTTCAGCTAAAAAGCAGCAGTAAGTCTACTGTCTTTAGGATATTCTGAGTTTCAACGAAAAATAGTAATGAATAGTGTACGCCCACGCATGCCCTACATTTTTGGCGCCAATTTTCCCGCCACTCGGTGAATGGAGGACGCGTGATTGACTGATTGTATTGAAATTTTGTTTTCTGCTTTTAAAACGCACAATATTGAATGAATTTTTATTATTTCTTTCTTTTTTAACCTTTTTTTTTAAAGTCGACACGTGCGTGATATTGCTTTTGTTTTTACAAGTTGTTTCAGATATTGGCTTGAGACACGCCAAACTGCAAAAAATAAACTTAAGTCTTGTCAGATAGATCACTTCGAGATCTCTATAGAAATGCGGGTATGCCCTGAAAATAGCCTACAGCGAAACAGCCGCGAAACAACTGTAATCTAACCCAAAACCTTGATCCTAATCTTAGGGATAGGGTTAGGGTTAGGAGTTTAGAGTGGGTTTAGGGCCAGCTGTTTCAGTTGTTTCGGTTTTTAACAGTACCCTTCGTTCAGTGCCTCTAAATTTAACTGATTTTATAGTTTTAATATTCGAGAGGATCTCTTGGACTTATGATGGGCCTGGCTTTTTTAGGTCTTCTCGTCATTTAAATTTTTAACATTTGGTCTGGAAATCAATCAATCAACCATTTTATTTTGCTAGTTTTTCCGCTCTTTTTCAACGTATGCGTGTTTGAAAACATTATTTAGTGAAAAATGAATATCTTTGGTGTCAAACGAAAACCTAAATTGAAGTGCTATTCCGTCGTTTACGGATGACGAAAACCTGGTATAGAAAACAAGTGACATTGATCATAGGCTTTTGAGCTCGAGAAACTATGGCGAAAAGGAGAAAAATAAAACAAGCGATGAAAGAAATTTGCGGCCAAAGTACATCATCTTCTAATGATTACAAAAGACAAAATGTAGTTCTAATTGTTAGTTACTGACAATACATAATCATTTATAAAACTAATATTTTGTTCTTAAAGGAATCTATTTTAAAGCTATTCACAAAGTAATAACTAAATCATAATTCAAAATCCACTCTGAAAACTTTTAACTAAATACAATAAAGTTTTACTAGTAAGAAGAATTGATTTAACCCTTGCTATTTTATTTCTAAACCTTAATACCGTCATAGTGTGAGACTGACTGCAAAACCGTGGAAAATAGGGCAGTTTCGCTAATAATAAGTTATTACCTTCTTGCCTGCGAAAGTGAAATTCTCATATTGTTCTACCATGCATTTCGTGTGTTCCTGGAAAGCGACAACTGATTCGTTCTTCCACCAATCTACCAGATTTCCCTTCTTATCAAACAGGCGACCTGAGAAAAATTATCTGGTTATTTTAAATTGCATGCTTTCTTACAAAATAATGTAAAATCTACGGTGAACATCTAAGCACCGGCTCGAGACGAGAACCCGAAACAGAAATTGTTGTAGTACCAAAAATGTTAATATGTAGATTGTAGGCACTGTCTAAAAGCGGAACTCCCAAAGAGATATTAACCGTACTGCAGGACTTTTCTGAAAAACCTATTCCACTCGTGTACACGGACGTCTTACGTACGTACGTAGGTATGTACGGACGGACGGACATGACGCTGAAAATTCAACTCGATGGATATACCATATTAATTTTTCTTAAGTATGGTGCTCCGCAGGAGCTCCGCTATTAACACATTTCAGCTTGATATCTTAACTAGTTGTCACAGCATTAATATCATTGCCAAAAACATAGTCACATACTGAATACGACAATTCCCGGCAGCTGACATTTTAACACCTTAATGAATACTTCCATACGGCAAGCATGTAGTTGAGCCTAACGTGACTTGCACGTAAGGCATAGTAAACCTCTTCAATTAAAATATTTAATAGTATATCAACAGAGACTTTTTGGTCGATTGGCAAAGGTAAGAACTCTATTTTAAAAAATCAAACAATAAAACCGATCAAAAATGCCGCAAAGCGCTTCACAAGAAAACCAAAACTTTAAAGTTGTTTAATAGGCTGGAACATTTCTGGACGTGCGCAAAAAGCCCGCCAAGATAAATAACTTGAGTGTACACTGTGCTAAATGACAACTTTAGCTGGAGTATAAGCTCAATAAAAGTCGTTTTCATTCATATATTCATATCATATATTCAGCGGTTTGAATTTCGACTCGATATTTTCAAGCAGTGGTTGAAACCAAGAAAAAAACGTTCAAATTTAGCGACAGATAAACAGAAATTACTTGATTGATTTTGGCTAAATGCGCGCGCGGATTTTTTACAGTGAACGAAGATTCCTTATCAAATAATACATAATGAAGTATTTTCATTTGCCATCATTTGCCACCAAGGGTATGGTGACAAATTATGTATGTTATTTGAACTCAGAAAATTTTCAATTTTCTTACAAGATGAGCTACTACAGACGTCAGCCTTTTTCATGAAAAATTTTACTCAAACAAAATTGTGATTGTTTTTAAAATTTAAATGAATCGTACCTTGATTATCGAAGCCATGAGTCAACTCGTGTCCCATCACAACACCTACAGCACCAAAGTTTATTGACCTGTGATATAAAGCAGAAATAATATCAACAATCGACTGCATCTCCGTTCTAACTATTCTTACCTTTGACAATTATAACTAATATCTACCAAATTCTATTCTATTGTAATGAAGCAGCAAATAAAAATGTAACATACATAGATGCAATAAATGATTAATAATGAAATGCAAACAAAGAATAAGGAGGCAAATATGCCAATGGTAATGGGAAGAGTAAGTTTAAAACAATTGTAACTGGCAATCATAGAGCCATTAAAATAGATCCGCTTCCTATAGCGGTGGCTTCATGGCTCGGATGGTAAGTGTATGGATCCAGTAAAATAAACCTGCTCCCTAAGCGGTGGCTTCATGGCTCAGGTGGTAAGTGTATGGATCCACTAAAATAGACCTGCTCCCTAAGCGGTGGTTTCATGGCTCAGATGGTAAGTGTATGGATCCAGTAAAATAAACCTGCTCCCTAAGCGGTGGCTTCATGGCTCAGATGGTAAATGTATGGATCCAGTAAAATAAACCTGCTCCCTAAGCGGTGGCTTCTTAGCTCAGATAGTAAGTTTATGGATCCAGTAAAATAAACCTGCTCCCTAAGCGGTGGCTTCTTAGCTCAGATGGTAAGTTTATGGATCCACTAAAATAGACCTGCTCCGTAAGCGGTGGCTTCATAGCTCAGATGGTAAGTTTATGGATCCACTAAAATAGACCCGCTCCCTAAGTGGTGTCTTCATGGCTCAGATGGTAAGTGTATGGATCCAGTAAAATAAACCTGTTCCCTAAGCGGTGGCTTCATAGCTCAAATAGTAAGTTTATGAATCCACAAAAAGAACCCGCTCGCTACAGTGGTGGCTTCATGGCTCATATGGTACGGTAACGAACACACTAAAATTGATCTGTTCCCAACAACGGTGGCTTCATGGCTCAGATGGTGTGGTAATGTACCCACTAAAATTAACCTGTTCCCAACAACGGTGGCTTCATAGCCCAGATAATAAGTGTAGTAATGGACCCACTAAAATGGAAGTTACAGATGTATTGTATCCGTGACCTATGCTTTTCTTGTCATGTAACAATTGTTAAGATACAAAGATATAGCCCAAGCACCAGGTCACACGTTTGTCATTTAGTTCATCTCCCTCTTTCCCTTCAGATTTAGTGTTAATTGGATAATCTATTCCAAAATTAGAGTTTCCTTTATAATCACAGCATAAATATCAGCAATGTTTCTTTAAAAATTGCAGTTTGTTTGTATTTTAAAAGTTATGAGAATAATTAGAATGAAATTTTAAAAAAATTCATTATAACCTTTATTGAAAAATGAACTAACTTACTGTGGAAAATCTGGATCAAAAAATGGCCTTTGAAGAATTCCAGATGGAAACGCTGCAAATGAGAACAAAACCGTTTGGTATAGGTAGAGATATTTAACATTCGAATCTTTTAGCTGTTTAAACAGCCTTAAAAGGCTTTAAACGGATCAACCATGATATTATTATTATTATTATTATCATTATGATAATGATTATGATTATGATTATTGTTGTTGTTGTTGTTATTGTTAAAATCATATCCGGTTTTATAAGGACCAAGCGATAGGAGGCTAGTAACTACCATATCATCTTAGGGTCCGTGACGTCAAAAGCAGAAGTAGTGAGAAACCTGTCCTGTTTTTATATGCTGTATTTGTTCCTTTTCTTCTAAAATATGATAGCGAGGTGCGTTATAGCAACGTAAATTGAACAGATATTTAGAAACAGCACCGGATTCTCACTTATACACAGCAAAACCCACAACTGATATATATATACATTTATATGTTTCTAATATAAATAGGATTATCCAAAGAGAGGTCAGAGCTACCTACCTATGTAGTTATTTGGAGAGTTGTAATAAGCATTGACTTCAGCTGGTGTCATGTGCCATCTGCAGCGAAAACATTTGCATTTTTAAGTTCAAACTCACAACATGGCTTAGCACTATAATAAAACATTTAGCAATTAACCGAGTCTTACAATTTTTTTTTTAGTTTTACCAGATAGTTATATATTAGTTATGCACCCGTTACCTGGGCGGCTGTGTTTGGCACGGTAAGATCTCTGATTTCCAAGCACAAGGTCCCAGTTCGATCCCGCCTTTGCCGATATCTGAATATTAATTTTGTGTGGACTTCTTTTCCCCATAGCCAAATCAGCTTTTCATCCTTCCGGGGTAGGTAAATGAGTACCAGCGTTTGCTGGTATCTAACCTGCGATAGATTAGTGTCCCGTCCAGGAAAAGTCAACGAAACTTATCTGCTTAACACTACAGAAACCGGATATAAGTGCCGCTCCACGGGCCATTTAGCTCGTAAAGGATCTAGCTTAGCATTTAATTATCCACCTGTCAATGTTAAGCCCCAGGGTGGCGGGGAAAAAGGAAAAGAAAGAGTGACCAGGTCCAGGGGCATTTGACATTTTCATGGAGGCCAGAGTCAAATTCTCCACCCCTGAACACTTAGTGAATGTCCAATTTCCAGCCCCTGAGGAAAATTTCCAGGTTTTTTCGGTTTTACAAGGTGGCCGGCCATGTCAAATTTCTGACCCATGGGCAGTCCCCAAGTGTCAAAATCCCCACCGATGGGAAAGCTGGCTGAATCAATGTCCTATGGGTATCCTGCTCCCCCCTTCTCCATCACCCTAGGGAAATCTAACTTAGCTGTATAAAGCTCCTGTCAATGTTAAGCCCTAGCGTGGGGGTGGGGTTGGGGTAAAGGATAACCACGGGAAACACTTACTCTCGTCTATCAACAGATTTTCTTCTTCTGTTCATTGTTCTCTGATGATAAAATCTTCTGGCACTGATATCATTATCAAAGTTGCTACTTGGATTGACAACTAGCTAAAAAAATAATACAGCAAAATACATCTGTTATTTAAGAAAAAGCTTTACAAATCCGAAATAATTTAGTGACACATTGGACAATTTTATTCTACAACACAATTTATTTACATTACCGAAACACTCCATGTTGACTCATTAAACCTCATTATCAAGTGAACCACGTGATAGGATCAAGAACCTCATTGGTAACTCAATTTCAGTTTATTTCTTGATACAATGGGATAAAAACGCACAGAAAAAATACAGTTAGAATTTGATTAAGGAACCTATTGACATATATAATTCATCATAGTTTAATACTACATATCATATCTGTAGAGCAATGTTTTGCATATAATTATAATGATAAATGATTTGCTAAAACACTTAAGGAATATTCAAGTAAAAACCGTTAATTTAGCTTGCATCTAACGAAATACCGATTTCAGATTCAAAACTCTTATCTAAGCCGACTAGACAAATCCTATGTACAGTACATGCCACATGCAAGATGATTTTTGACACTATTTCTTCCCGCGTCTCGATGGTCAACTAAGGCGTGTAGTTGTGAACTCGGATGTTTTAACACTATGTAACTTTCCGGTATTTTTTTCTTATGACTTTAAATATTATGTATAGACTTACGTCAGCGTAGTACTCATCAAGTTTTTCCGGGTTTTCCATCCATTTTGGATAACCAATCATGTCAAAAACAGCATCTGCCTACAAAACCCAAAGTTCAACCACTGTTAATCATAACTGGTAATTCTATTACTGTAAGTTTCTCTGCCTCTTGTGTTTATCTTTCCTGGCAAATGCACTTGGTATTGTAAAAAAGAGCCCTTAAAAGCTAAAACAAGCATCCTGAAAGTTAATCAGAGTTCATTTGATGAATATTAACCCTTATTCTGCTTAAAACGATTTCATTTAAATTAAAATTGTTCTAACTTCTGAAACTGTTAATGAAACCTTATTAAATGACCATTCGTTTTATTTGTCTTTGCAAGTATAAACTAGAAATGGTCTTGACTAATTTTGAAGTTTTTATTTTTTAAAAAATCTAGCATGAAAAGGGTTAATTTAAATGAATGACTGATGTACTACGTGAAAATTAACTTGTCAGTGAACCAATCTGAATATACAAGTGCTCGTAAAAAGCCAGCAACTATAACCAAAGACTCCTTAAATTGTACTATACTATTAACCACATTAGACCTAGTTAATTCACGTTTAATCAAGCGTAAATCTAATTCAAAATGGTGAGGGAGAAAAAGGCGAACGACAATGACGAATTCCCTACCCTATGATACAGTATACTGTATATGTTGTCATTCAATTTTATCCTTGGTTTAAATTTGTTTCATCTTTGGTTTTGGTTATATATGGTAATAAGTTTGATACAAAGGAAATTAAATTCCAAACCAAGAAAAAAATCTAACCAGAACATATCCACCAAAATAATTTAACAAGTTAAAAATACCAGAAAAAAAGGGCAAACAAGGACATCATGCACCTTTTCAACGGCTTTAACTTTTGTTTCGGAATCCATCCATTTTACTTCAGGTAAGTTGGCCCTGAAAGTCTCTTTGATAGCGGTAATCATTGTCTCTGCCTGACACACAAAAAATTAATATGGAACTTAGAAAGATCTCGTAGTCACTAAATGAAAATCCTCACAGATATGAAGCATACATTACTTGCCTCAAGTACGCCACAACTAAATTAGGTGGTGGCCATAACGCAAGCTTATCAGCCGTATCATTTTTCAATGGAAAATCAAGTTAATAACTATACGATAAAATAAATTATCTATCTGATACCTTTTACGCAGTCATGGCAGCTAACGGTTTCAAACAAGAACTGAAGAAGTTTTTTTCCATACATGAATTTTATTTATCTTCGATTTACAATTACAGAGAGAGATGTTGTATATGTATATCATTACATGTAATCTTTAAAATACTACACTATACCAACTGCCACAGGTATTATAGGTGGAAATTTAGATAGACTTTGCCATTTCTTCTGATGCTCTGTTGTTTTTTGATTTTTTAATGCAATTTTTTTCTCTACTTCTTTGGTTCTTATAATATGATATCGAAAGATAGAGAAACTTGGTTTATTGTCCGATATATTAAATCTTAATAGAGGACAACCTCAAAAAAATGAGCAAATCAAGTTTTAAAAAAGCAATCAAATCAAACATAGTCAATGCTTATTAAATATGCATTGCCTACCTTACTGTTAACATCAGGTCCCCGTGTTTTCTTCTCGTTTTTTTTTTTTTTGGGCGTCATGGGCTCAGTTATTATAATTGCAGTTGTGTATATTCTGTGTTACTACTTCTACTTTCTACTAATTATCTTGTAACTTTTATTTGATAATTAATTTTCCTAATGGCTATCGGACTCGTTTAGCGAAAGCTATTTCCGATGGCCAGCGCTGCATCGATATAAAATTATTAACATTTATTCTTTTTATGTGCATGTGTATAATCAGTGCAAATAAAGTTGTTGTTGTTATTGTTGTTGCGTCCTTGTAGTTCAGTCTTGCACTGTAAGAAAAGCGATTAGCAAAACCTCTTGTTTTCGTTCGTTTTCAATTCAGTATACACCCGGAAAGGTGGAGCCGAGACCGAGTACTCAAGGCCCCCGTAAAACCCACCTACTCCCTCCCTTATCCCCTCGCAACTGCCTTCTGTTATTTGTAGAAATTCATAAAGCGTTAATTGTAGATGCCTTTAATAATTATCAATGTTAATGCTGCTGATTATGCTATTTTGTATCAATCTCTGCTTGTCGCAATCATATAGTTGGAAAAATATCAATACCTGCTCTAAAACTAGCCGTTTTAAATACAACACTAAAAAAAAGGTTTCTAAAAGCAGTAAAATTAACATTTGAAGTTCAGCTGAAAGTCAAAAGTATATTTCTATTTTTATGCTCATCTGCTTAAATTGCCACTTGTAATTTATCTGCAAATTCCAAATTTTTAGTCCAAGTCTCTCAAGGAGAGAGCGGAATCTTTCCCTTCTTCACAAGAGGAAGTTGTTACCCAGCTGTCGGACTGTTTATGGTGACTTGAGACACTGTTATCTAGACTTAGCGTCTTTTGTTCCAACTCCTTCCAGTACTGGTAACTTTTAGTATAAGTCTGTAAGGCATGAGCGTGAAATTGCATCTCTGTTCTCACAAAGTCTCCCAAAGCAATTCGCAGATCCTCAAATTTATTTCTTTCGAATTTTTTCATGTCTTCCTGGAGAATGGCACCTAACGCTTTTGCTGATCTCTCAGACTTTAGACGTCGCGTCTCTGCTTCTGCTATTTTTCTGCGCTCTGTTGGAAATTTAACCTTAAGTTTTTCTAAGTGCACTGTTTCTTCTTTTTCCTTCTGTTCAAGCTGAGCGCAATCTCTGACCAACTTTTTCATTTCTTTACAACGGGTCTCATAAATAAGAAAATCGCTTAGGGTGCGATTGTGAATCTGCTCCGCCATTTTTTGTCTACTTTTCTGGATGGAGGTCAAACATTTTGAAAACCTGGCTAAAGAACTTGCAATGTCTCCTTCTTCGATCTCTTCCGCGCTCAGCAACAGTTCATTAGATAAGTGTTCTCCTTTGCGTGATAATTTCGTCGCCACGTCCACATATTTATTCATTAAAACTGCAACTTCTTTGTAATGATTTTCAATTTTAGAAATGCGATTGTGTAAACGTTTTAATGTATCGCTTTTTTCCTGTAAAGACCATGCAAGACTTCGAGAAAGTGTTGTAAGTTTACCAAAATTGTTATCACACATAACTTAACCGCAAAATACCAAAACGAACTTGGTGTTAGCACAATGCTTTTTATCAAATTCATTAATTTTAGCAACAATGGTTTGCAGCAATTGTTTCGTCAGAGTTCGCGCAATACTGAGTATCAAGTCAAAAAGAGAAAATTGTTTTGCGCGTACCATTTTCTGTCAGCAGTTGTTAGGAAAAACTGAGTTTAAAACAACTGACTAAATAACTGAACAATTTCGAGATAATATAAATTATACACTATAGAATGTCCTCTTCATTTTCACTTTATTCAACTGTTGTTGACCACACTTTATTTTAGTACCCGTATTAAGTTACAAATAAGACAGGGAGGAACTAATAGATTCTAATAACAGACGAATTTAGTAACAAAGAAAAGAAACAGAAAATGCCGCACATATCTTTTCCTAAAATATTTAGAATTTTTCCACAAATAAAATGGCGAACTTTACTGATTCGGCTTTATCGCTATCACCTGAAGAAAATCAAGAGGAAATTGTCCTGGCTGGGCCGAGTCCCGTTAACTGAAAAGGGCAATGTTTTTGAAAACACTTGCAATTTCCAACAAAATTTAGTCAACTTATATTGCTAAAAATCTGATATTTTCTGGGGAACATTGCTCCAATTAAAATATTTATTCAAACATCTTCATTAAGCCCTGAATCCGATGCGGATTGGGCCACGCGCGCGCACAGCGACGTTTAAATCACGTGTTACGCACAAAAGGCATTTAGTCACGCTCAAATGAACGTTAATGAAAGTATTTCAGTAAAGTTACAAAAATGCGTGGAACAAGAATCAAAATCGAATGTCTTCCAGACGATGTACTTCTTTTTATTTTTCGATACCTTGACGGAAAACAACTAGAAGAGGTAGCAAAAGTTTGCCAAAAGTGGAGAAAAATTGCGTTTGATACATCCCTTTGGAAAGCGGCAGAATTCATTAATTGCAAAGAGGGAAGAGTTCTGAGATGGCTTGAACAAAGAACGGGATCTCAGCTCAAAGAAATCGATCTTTACAAGAGTTCTATAAGTCCGCGACTGCTAGCTACAATCGCAAGTGCTTGTCCTAAGATAGAAAAACTGCTGTTAAAGCACTGCTATCTATATCTCCAACAATTGTTTTTTGAAATCAAAACGTACAAAGCCTTGAAAATCTTAGACATCAGAGATCTACAAGGGCATACCTGCTACTTTGACCATTTTCTGAAACACGTACCGAATGTGGAACTTTTCGCCTTTGACAATTCCATTGCTAGATACTGGAAACCCAAGGTATTTACCAAAATGCAAAACCTTCGCGTACTTGAATGCTCAGGTTGTTTTGATGTCCAAAACGAAGATATGCTGATCCTTGCTGAAAGCTGCTCAAAACTTGAATCCGTAGCAATGAACGGCTGTTACAAAGTCGATGGTATATATCTGCCTTTGTTATTACAAAATTGTCCCCAGTTAAAAGCGCTCTCCCTTGCAAAAACACGCATTACGGACGCATCTCTTCGCGAGTGTTCGTGGTCGCAAAGCCAAATCACTGAGATAAATTTTTCCGATTGTCCGATCTCAAGTTGGGGTCTAAGAGGAGTATTAAGGGTTCTCCCGGATGTGAAGTACCTAAGTTTGAAAGACAGCGGAAAAAATATAACAATCGATGAAATACTGCTCGGCTGTATTGCGGAGTTTCGATCGTTACGAGCTCTTAACATCGACACTTCATTTGCTGACAGAATGAGGGAAATTCTAGTCTGTCGAGCCCTATGCGAGTGTCAATTTATTACCTATCTCAATATTGGAAATGGCATTAAGTCTATAAAACGATTAAAGGTATGCTTAAAGAGCCTTCCCCTTCTAAGATCTTTTTCATTCACCCACACGCGGCGATATCTTCGTGGCTATGACTACACTGGTACTCACGATAGCATCAGTGTTGAAAATGTGATTAATAACCTTACCAAGTATTGCCACGAGCTGGAAGTGTTGGGGTTATGCGAATTTCCCGACGAGCAGAAACGACGGAAGAGAAACGCTTTTTGTCGGTTGTTCAAAAACAGTAATAATTTTAAGAAACTCTACCTCTGTATGTGCAGCCGCGATGTTGTCATAATGGCACTCGACGCTCGATTGCTTGCTAAGCGAGAAAAGTTGGAGATCGTTCAACCTGGAATGATCACGCCAAGCCCTAGAGTTTACCTCCCACCGCAGAGAATGAGTTTTGATGCGCTCGTCTACGGCGTCGGAATCACTAATCAATACAGCAGGCGCAAGTTTGTGTTGTGGTAATGAAGATACCATGTCCATTTTTAGAAAGCATTTTGTTTTTTATTTGACGAATAAAATACTTACATTGAATGCAACTTCTAAGAAACCTATAACTGAATTTCATTTTTTATCTACTACTAAGTGTAAAACTATATTAAGATATAAATAAAAACGTTTATTTTACCTAATAAGGTGTTTATGTAACACACTCAAAATAACTGCGCATAATCAGAAGGCAGTTAAAACGTCCTGTTTTACGAATTACATCACTCAGCTACAAAATGGGGAACTTTGATATGCTGGTAAATTTATGGTTAATCAGTGCAATGATGCATAATTATTTGTGGAAAGGGAGTTAAGGAGACTCTCTACAATAAATTTTGGTGCCGGGATAGTGAAGGAGTTGAAAGAAGTATTGGAGCTAGAAGAATTTTGGGGATGACCGCCAAACTGTCCCTCCAGACCATGTGAAAGTGCAAGTTTCGTTAGGGGACGGTTTGGCGATTTTCTATCAAATAATAACTCCAAAATATAATTTTCAAACTTCACTAAAATTGCCCCAAACTCAAGTTTCTCTTAAAAAACTACATTTACCAAACCTATCTCCTCCCTCAAATCTCATCCAAAAAATCTCAAAATACTTAAGAGGCTGCCTTTTTATTCAATCTGTGATGTGATTATCGGATTTTTCACATTTCAAAATAATGACGGGCATATCATCAAAAGTATCCCGAAAAGTAGCGAAAAACTGGTCTGAGGGTATAGAATATAAAAACAAAAACGCGATTTTCTCGCTCGCACTATCTGGTATATTCTAGAATTTATTCTGCTCTTACTTAAAATAAAACACAATCTCTCTCCCTTTATAAACAAGTTGCTCGAATAACGCCGCATACATGTAATAGTTAATAAATCCTACTTGCTTGCTTGCATCTAGTGGTGAGGTCATTCTGTTGGGTAATTAGATATTTCAAAAACAAAAAAGTTTCACACAAGACACCACTGTCTGCAAACTGGACTCGATTAGCGAAATGACTGCACAGTTTTAATGTTTACGTGTGACACCAAAACTCAAAATTTCCTCACTTGAACTGTCTTTGACTGAAAAAGGCCAGTTTTATCAACGACTCTGTATTTTAGAATAAAAATCTATGTTTCGTCTATCTTGAAATAGAAACATTCCAAAGAATCTTACATCACTTAAAAGTTCAAAATCTTCTTGCTCGGAGATTCATTCTTTTCTATGGTATCAAGTTTTACTATTAACGTATGAAATATTTATTATTATAATTATTATAAAATCTATTATATTGTAAATAGTTTTTTTTCGTATTTATTACATGTTTACTAATTTCATTATTACCATCTAAATTCTTATTAGCTCTATCATATTTTATTGTACATCAGAGGCGGCGGCAGCAAATTTTGATTGGGGGGGGCAAGATTTCGGG